>WAAF01008939.1:397611-544647 GCA_013400475.1 Tricholaema leucomelas
CCGATCTCCGGGACCCCCCAGGCAGTCTTTCCCCTGCCCTCCTCCATCGCCCTTTTTTCTCCCTGCGGTGCGTGTGTGTGGGTGCGAGTGTGGTGCCTGTCACAGGGGCTGTTTCTCTCCCCACCCTCCTCCTCCTCCTTCTTCCAAATATGCTTTTTGCAAGTTTTGATCTCGTCTCGGCACTGGCTACCCTCGCCGCGTGTTTGGTGTCACTGACTTTGCTGCTGGCCGTGTCCCAACAGCTGTGGCAGCTCCGCTGGGCTGCCACCCGCGACAAAACCTGCAAGCTACCAATCCCTAAAGGCTCTATGGGATTCCCTTTAATCGGAGAAACCTTCCACTGGCTCCTGCAGGTAAGAAGGATTCCCTTTTCGCTTCCCTCCCTGGAAGGTGGGCTGGGACCAGCTTCTCTCTCCTTTTTTTTCCCTTAAAGAATTGTTTGGGGTTTTTTTTCACCCTGTCGATTGCATCATCCCTACGAGCTGGGGTCGGGAGCTGCTGATGGTTGGGGTTTGGAGGGGGGAATCGAGGGAGCTTTGACTCGGCTGGACTCGGAGTCAGAGCCGCCGCCGCGCTGCGCTCCCCGGCCGGGCGCTGCGGGCTTCCCCTGGCGGGGGCTGCGGGAAACCGGGGGCGCTGCTTCAGGTCTCCTCTGCGCTGCTCCAAAGCTCCTTTTCTTCCCTCTCAGTCTCCAAAAAACTCCCTTTCTCACTTCCTCAGCCTAAATCTTTGCAGAAAAAGACAAGGGTGGGGAGGTGTCCCCGGGGCTCGCCGCCGCTCCGAGGAGAGGTGGAAGGGATGTCGCTGCGTCGCGTCACCGACACCCATGCAATGAGCTCTCCGTGTTCCCGGGGTTGTTTGTAACCCGGCCCGGCCCGTGGTTCGGTGTTGGGGGAAGCCCGCGGAGGTAATGGGGAGATTAACCCGGGATTAACCTCGCTAAATGCTGAACAGCAGCGGGCGGAGCGGGATCCCCCTCGGACTGCCAGGGAAAAAAAAAAAAAAAAAAAAAAAGGAGAGAGAGAAACAGAGAAACCCACTAAAAATTGAAAGAGAAAGGAGGAGAGGAGACACGGGGAAACCAGGGCACTCCCGGGGGCTCGCAGCATCCCAAGAGGGAACCCCCGAGGTTTAAATTAACCCAAGGGTTTCCCACCCTCTTCCTCTGAGGGCAAAATAATAAAAAGCAAACAGGAGCCGGGCGAGGATGCTCCTGCCAGGCGAAGTCGCGTTTCATTGATGGGATGGCAGAGCCCGGGTCCCGGCCGTGAGAGCCGCCGCGTTCCCCGGTGTCCCTCTTGTGTCCTCGTTCCCCCTGGCGGCGCCGGGGAAGCCCCAGCGTGAGAGCCCAGCGCGGTGGCCCCGCTCCTCCGGCCGGCCCCGAAGGGGTTAAGCAGCCGCTCTCAATAGAGCTTTATTTTTTAAAGAAATTTATCAGATTTTTTACAGGGGGACCAGAAAAGGGTTCTCGCTTTTCCACAGGCTCCATCCAAACAGAGTCCAGGGCTAAAAATACAAAATTTTTGTATAAATTGGACTCCATTCGAAACTTCTCCCACATAAAGGTCCTCTTTGTGCTGCCCTGGAAATGGTGTACAAATAACTCTTTATTAATGCCACAAAAAGGACTTTAATTATATTTACGCAGATCAAGAAACAGGGTCACCTGAACATCTGAACTTCACAACCGCGCTTTTGTTTCAAAATAAACAGCCGCGCTCTCGGACCCGAGCTGCAGCGCTCCCAAATACTCTCCCTGCTCGGGATGGGTTTTTTTTGGGGAACCTCCCCCCCACTCTCCCATCCCGTCTTCTCCGTGGCTTCTCGCCGGCAAAAACCCCTCCGAGCATGTGGGAAAGTTATTAAAGGTTTTCAAATCTGGAGAGTTACTTAGGGAAATTGCAGCCTTTCGAGTAAATTGAGTTTAAAAAAAAAAAAAAAAAGAAAGAGAGGGGAAAAGGGAAGGAGGGAGGGAGGAAAGCGGGGGGAGAAGAGAGAGGGAATGGAGAGTGAAAAAGGAGAACGGAATGGGGGAAGAAAAGGGGGGAAAAGAAAGGGGAGAAAAGAAACAAAAAAGAGGAGAGAAAGGGTGAAAGAGAAGGAAGGAAAGAGAAAGTGGGAAAGAAAGAGAAAGAGGAGAAAAAAGATAAAGTGAGGAAAGAAAAGGGAAATGGGATGAAAAAAAGCGGGAAGAAAGAGAAAGGAGTAGGGGAAAGGGAAAAAAAATAAAAGGAGCAAAAGAAAAAAGAAANCACTAAACCTCTAAAAGGTTAAAAAAGTGCCAGGGGAAGCAGAGGTAGAAATAAAAGTGAGGAGGAAGGGAGCCGGAGGGAACGTATCCTAGTCGGGACTGCGGGAGGGCAGCAGCGGGCTCCCCGTCGCTGGAGCCGGGCTGTGCGTGGCTGGGACGTCAGGGTGACCTCTCTCCCCTCTCTTTCTGCTATCCTCCATCCCCGTCCCGGTTGCACTCCCTCTTTCACCACGGAAGATGTTCCGTGGGGATCCCCACGCGTGGGTGCGGCTGCGTGGGCGCGGAGAAGCCGTGCGATAACACCATCCCCCACTCCTGTTTTGCCCCTCCGCCCCTCGCAGGGTTCCTGCTTTCAGTCTTCGCGGCGGGAGAAGTACGGGAATGTTTTCAAGACGCACTTGCTGGGGCGGCCGCTGGTGCGGGTGACAGGCGCGGAGAACGTGCGGAAGATCTTGATGGGGGAGCATCACCTGGTGAGCACCGAGTGGCCGCGCAGCACCCGCATGCTTCTAGGACCCAACACCGTGGCCAACTCCATCGGCGACATCCATCGCCATAAGAGGAAGGTGAGGTCCCCACGCATGGCTGAGACGGGACAAGTGCGTAGGTGCTTGTGTTGGGCGGGGGAACCCTTTCCCTTCTTTACCCATCCCTCTCCTTCCTTTCTTCCTCTCTCATCCTCTTCTGCTTTCTTCCCTCCTCTTCCCACAGACCCCCAACATAGGAGGTCCTGCATGGGTGCCCCCCCCGCCCCCCCTTTTGGCCTCCTTCTGTGTCCACACTCGATGCCTTTGAAGAATTTAAAAGGGCAGTGGGGATGTAAGTGACTGAGTGTGGAAGGGATGTCACACTCACTGCTGAGGATGGAGGTGCTGCCCACACCCTATCACCGCCCCAACAACCCCTTACAACTGGTGACTTGCGTGGGGTGTGCCGAGCAGTGAACACGGTCCCAGAGGGCTCCTAAAAGAATGTGGGCTGGAAGGGAGGCAGTGAATGGAGTCCCTCCCATTGTCAGGCTTTGCTGAGGGTGTCTTGAAGAGGGACTGCAGACTTTGTGTTATTTGGAAGGGGTCTCATGGTACTCAGCACTGGATTGGGGTGCTGATGGGGGTCTTGGGATGGAGTATGAAGGGGGACTGAGCTGGCTGGGAAGAGGTCTGAGGCCCTCGCCTCACTACCTTGGTTTTCCTGGATCAGATCTTCCTTACAGGCTCCAAGGTAGGTGGATAGTGCAGAGAAGCCTGGTTCTGGGGGGCTTTGAACCCAGGTAGATGTTGGCTTCATATTCATGTGCCTCCATCAGCAGAGGTGGTGGTGAAGGTGGCAGGCTGGTATGGCAGCATAGGTGATGGCTTTTGCATCCTGGCCTATATGGGACAGGCTGTTTACCAGTTGGGTTGGAGCAGGCAGTGGATTTGGGGTGAAGGTGACATGTCCAATGCAGAGATGGCTTTGCCAATACAGCAGTTGTGGTATCTAGAGCCAAGAGGCTGTCTTGGTCCCTGCTGTGAGGCAAGGTCCACTCTTCTCTTATGCTCGAGCAGGTTTTCTTTTTTTGGCAGCTCTGGTTCTGTAAAATCACACACAAGCCCAGCTCAGCTCTTTTCTGTTGGAGGAGAAGGCAGGAACCCAAACACTACATGACACCTGCTAGGCACAGTTCTTAATGCTCTGGTGGCTGAAATCTGAGTGATGCCACAGGAAACACCCCATGAATCTCTACCCAAGACCTAGGCAAGCTCTGTGTTTGAAATTACATCACCCTTTGCTCAGGCTACTTCATTTTTCTTCAGGAGAGAGATCATTTTTCCGACCTTGCTGTCAAAAAAGGGCTATGGTTCATGGGGCTCCCTCCATCATAATTTGGGGCAGAAGAGGTGCAGGGAGGTGGAGAGCAATGTGCTTTCCTCCAGCAGCATCTTTGACTCCTATTTATTTCCTACTAAGGGAGGGTTAAATGGTAACAGGCAGGGAGTTGGAGTTCCCTCCACCCTCCTTTGCTGCTGCTTTTATCTCCTGCACAGCAAGATAATTTTTTTGCAACTGGAAAGCAAGTTGTTGAAGGCCTTTGGTTGCCGTTGCTGTAATAAAGCCACAGAACGCTGAGCCCAGCAGCAGGCTCTGGGGGAGGTGAGGATAGCTTGGGTGATGGGAATGAGGTCATGGAAAAGGGAGACCTGACCTCTGTGATGTCCTGATGGACTTGTAATTTGTGCTGCAGCTTGGATGGGGAGTGCTGGCACTAGCAGTATTGACAGTGTGGGAAGGGGAGAGCCTCTGTCCCTCAGTTTTTATGCCTGATGGTCTCACTTCTCTGGGTATTTTTTTCCTAGTGGAATATAAGTGTCCCACCCTCAACTGTGAATCCAAATGGTTTTGGATTTTTCTAAATCCAAAGTCTGCTCTGGATCTCTATTCCTCTCCTCAAATCCCTTTTGCTTTCCCAATTTTTGGCATCATGAACTATTCCAAGCTGGCAAGGATCCTAATTCCTGCTTAAGGGATGGCTAAAGCCTCCTGAGAACAGGTACTCTGGCAAAACAACCTACTAGCACACCTTGCCTCTGCTTCAAGTTCTGGCATATCCAGGACCACACTTTCCCCATATCAGTGGGACTGGGGAGTAGCTGGGGTAGCCAATTGTGTTTTGAGCCTTCTCTTTCAGCAGTGTGAGGTAGGGTACACTGGGCTCAGTTGGTCTCTTAGAAAACAGGAGGCTATTCTGATTCCCACACTCGGTCTCCTCTTAATTTTTGTGTAAGCTGAACATCTCATACTTCACACAGCCCTTAGGTGCACTCTGAGCTGCTGAGTCTCCCTCTCCCACACACA
The DNA here is from genome assembly GCA_013400475.1 of Tricholaema leucomelas. Classification (NCBI taxonomy): domain Eukaryota; kingdom Metazoa; phylum Chordata; class Aves; order Piciformes; family Lybiidae; genus Tricholaema lacrymosa; species Tricholaema leucomelas. Next base: position 402,698 of record WAAF01008939.1, read on the forward strand.
AGGCGCCAATTGCCCTGAGCTGAGCGAGTTGTGCATGCAGAGATAAGGGGAACCTGCTTCTAATGGGAAGAAAAGAGATCATTTTCTTCTTGGCGAGATTGTGATGACCAGATTAAAGATCCTTCCAGTCCAGGTGCCCTCTACGAGCAGAAACTGCAGTGCTTTTTGTGTTCATGAGCCTTGAGTAGTTGGTAAATGCTGTTAAATGGTGTCAATTTGTAACTCTCCCCACTCTGCTGCTGAGGTTCTGAGAGAGCCGAGGTGGAAGCACTAGGTAGAAGATCTAAGCATGTTTCTTTTAGGTAGATGCTGCAGAACCCCAGAATTCCAGCATGGTGAGGGTTGGAAGGGACCTCTAGACATCATTTAGTTCACCCCCCCCCCCCCCCCAAAGAAGGGTCACCCACAGCAGGCTGCAAGAGATGACAATACCCAGGCACATTTGGAATCCCTCCAGAGAAGGAGGCTCCACAACCTCTCTGGGCAGCCTGCTCCAGTGCTTTGTCAACCTCACAGCAAAGAAAGTTTTCCTCATGTTCAGATGGAGCCTCCTGGGTTCCAGTTTGTGTCTGTTCCCGCTTGTCTTGTCACTGGGCGCTAATGAAAAGAGTGGCCTCATCCTCTTAACTTCCACTCCCTGGATATTGCAAATATTGCACTCTCGTAGTGAGGCTGCTAGTATGAAAAATCTGAAAGCTCCATGCAGAAGAGCAGCAGAATTTCCTGGGAAACCTTTCAGGTTGCTGATAATTCAGTTTAAAGCTCCATGGAGTAGTGGTTCCATCTACCTACCCCATTCTGTTTTCAGCCTCACCTCTGAGCACAAGCTTTTCCTTGCTTTTCAGTGGTTTCTCCTTCTCTGGTTTTGCCAGAAGTGGTACATGAGGTACAGTTTCTTGTGAGGCTGCTTATGGTGAAGGCTGTGAGCTGGCATATGGAAAGGTGGAGTGTGACACTCCATGTGTGGCACTTTTCACTGTGACTCCAGCCATTGAGGTCATCTCTAGCTCTTGTTTCACCACTCTTACATGGTCACCACCAGTCCAGTCCTCGTTGTCTTTCTAAACTCCAGTGGAGCTGCACTTATCTGCAGCAGCTCTGACAGATACTCTCATCATTTCTTGGCAATCAAGCTGTGTCTCCTCTCAATGGGACAGATTGCCACAGAGATGTGAGAGATGAGCTCCAGCAAAGAGCTTCAAACCCAACATGTTCTTGCGTGGTGTTTCTGGCAGCTTGCCATCAAAACTGGCTGTTTGGCTGCTCATGTGTTGTGAAGCTTTCCAAAGAGTTTTTAGCTCTTCAGTGTAACTTCAAGACCAGCAGATTGCAGCCACCACCGCTGGCTCAGCTGCCTGTGGTGGTGATGGGACCAGAGTCGTATTAGACAGCTTAGTCTCTCGAGCAATTCTCTCAGGATTGCTGTTTCCCTATCTCAGTTTCTCTTCAGTATCTTGTATGGTGGCACTGAGGGACATGGCTTAGTGGTGACCTGACAGTGCTGGATTAGCAGTTGGACTTGATGATCACAAAGGTCTCTTCCAACTAAAATGGTTCTATGATTCACCCTTGCCACAAAGTAAGTGAGTATCTTTTCCATCCCTGGGCGACCTCTTAATCTCATAGGTGTTTCTAAAGGACTCTGAGGTGTATATGTGGAAGGTGCTCAGGAGGAACAAGGCCACCTTAAGCTGGTAGCTCTGGCAGCTTTCTGCCTTCCCATTCCCTGTTTATTAAAAGTCCCCTGCAAGAAGCTGTCAAAGTCAGTATGAATTGGGGAAAACTTCCCTCTTCTGAGCAATGAACTCTGCAGTTAATAGAGAGGGGATGTCTGAGGATATAAAGTCGACTTTGCCATGAACATTACAGCTTGTGGAGCAGGATGGAGGATGAGAGCAGGGCTGGGAGCAGGGCTTGCCTGTGTCAGGGGTGTGCCTTTATTGCTGATATCATCAGCATTGGCTCTGTCCTTGGCCTGAGATGAAGCTGCTTGATAAGTACCTCCTCAACCACCCTCCTGAGATAAGTATCTACCGAGAAGCTGTTACTGTTGTTGGGTCACACAGTTTATGTTGATGTTGGAGAAGGATCTTGGCCACTCGTGGTGCCTCCATGGTGGTGGCATTTTTGTCTTGAAATCACCTTGCGGGTTACTGGCAGGAGCAGCCATGGTGCTCTTGTACCTGGCTGAACATGAGCATGGCTTTGCTCTGGCTTTTTGGTGGAAGATCCTTCCCCATCACACAAGGGATACATGCCATCCCTCGAGGTCAGATGTAATGGGGGAGCTCCTGCTTTCCTTTTCCTCAGGAAGGAATGACTGGGCTTGATGCCTGGCTGAGGACACACCATGCTTTCTCTAGCTTCAATGTGTTTTGGTGGAACCTCGGCCATGTCCTGTCCCAGGCTGGCTGTTCACTCAATTCTTGTCACATCTCACCCTGCATCTGTCCTTGCAGATGTCTTCAGCTTCCGTTTCTACCTGTGAGCTCCCATTTCTACCCGTGAGCTTCCCTTCCTACCTGTGAAACCCCAGTGAAATCAGTGTGGTCACTCCAGATTTACCACGTGTGTGCTCTGGAAAGGTCGATCCCTGGGTCACTGTGAGCTGTTAATGAAGGCAAAGCCAATCCTTGGTGCTTGCATGCGCTCTGCTTTTATGGGATGTAAGGCCAGCAGGAAGCTGAAGTTTAGCAGAGGTGGAGACAGTCCTGTACCTCTCTGCCTGTGAGGGACCCCAGCTTCTTGGAGGAGAAGGAAATGGGAACTGGAAGTGGGCAAGGAAATGGGATTTGAAAGTGGACAGGATGTATGGTCCTTAGGTTTTAGGTCAAGACTGAGCAGTGCCTGGGGCCAGGAAGGACTTTCCCTATGCAGGATATGCACTGCCAGCGCAGCTCTGCTATGGTGTACAGGGAAGGTGGGACTCAGACTTTCCTCGGAAGCATCCAGCCTTGGCAGGAGAGCACTGGACTTGTTGGGTTCCTGCTCTGTTCCAGCAGAGTAATCTCAAAATAGGCACAGCCAGCTTAAAAAAGGAAAAGAAAGAATAAAATAAAAGCAGTTTGTGGGCTGGGTAGACGTCCTAGACCCAGAGACTTGAGGAGGAAGCAGACAGTGGTGCAGAGAAGCAGCCTGTTTTGTCTCACTGTCCAAAACTACATCATTCATTAACACACCACAATTAATGTTCTGCCTTGGAGGCATACAAGTGTTGAGCTTATTAGCACCAAGTAGAAAGGTCTGAGGCTTTAATATAGTTTGCAAGAGGATTAAGAACACAAAAGGGGCCATAAATTTACAACCAAATATAAACCAGCTGCTGTGGGCTGGACAGGGGGGGAAGGGAGGGAGAGGGGCGGGAGGAGGAAGGAGGGATGGGAGGTGGCAGGAAGGTACCTTTCACCCTACAAAAGATCTGTGTTGTTAGGAGAGGTTTATTTTTTAATTTGAGGTTGTTTTCTTTTTTTCCTTCACATTTCCACCATTACCCCACTTGTAAATCCCCCAGTGGAAAAGAAACCATCTCCTTCCATCCAGCCCCCCCAGATCGTGTCAGCTCAAGTAGGCTGGATTCCAGCTGCCATCATCTGGCTTGACTCCAGCCCCTTCCAGGCATGCCTGTGTTGGGCTCCTGCCCTGCGAGCTTTAACCCAAGGGCAAAAGCTGCTGGAGCTGGAGAAAATGCTCCCATTGATGGAGCAGGGCTCCCGCTCCCGGTCCCGGGGAAGAATTTGTCAGTTAGGTTGGTTCATTGACTTTAGACCAACTTGTGCTGTCATCTGCAGTGGTGTAAATCCAGAGTAATTCCCTTGGATTAAAAAAAAGTGAAGTGCAGGAGCTCCTGGCTGCAAGACAAACCTGGTGTGTTTTTCCTTGCACCTTCCACCCCAAAATGCCCTGTGAGCTCCTACCCAGCTCTGAGATGCTGTGCTGTGTCACAGTGTGCCTACAGCTCTCTCTGCAGCTCCCTGGAAGGAGGTCGGAGCCAGCCTCTCTTCTCCCAAGGAGCAAGCAATAGGACAGGAGGAAGCAGCCTCAGGTTGTACCAGGGGAGGTTTAGGTTGGATGTGAGGAACAGTTTCTTCCCCAGAAGGGTTGTCAAGCCCTGGAGCAGGCTGCCCAAGGAGTTGGTGCTGTCATCATCGCTGGAGGGATTTAATAGCCACGGGGAACTGGTTCTGAGGGACATGGTTTAGTGGTGGACTTGGCAGTACTGGCTTAATGGTTGGAGCTAATGACCTTATAGGTCTCTTCCAACCAAAATGATTCTATGACTTTACTGCCCAGGAACTGTACCATACCCTGCAAGCTGAACCTCTGTAATGCAGCCTTCTCTAGCTTCCTGTGTGACCTCGGCTGGAAGCTGTGTGTGCTCTCCATGCTGTGCAGATGAAACATCTCTGGCTGCAATGCTCTGCACCAGGTGAAACCGCAATCTGCAGCCCATAGCTCTCTATGGGTGCAAGCTGTAGAGCAGGAATGGGGGATGCCAGGAGCTAATCTCAGAGGTGGGCAGAGCTTTTCAGGCTTGGTAGCTGTTCTACACTGTCTTTGTGTAGCTTTGGTCTTCTACTGCCTCATACTCTATCCTTTCAAGCAGCTTGAGCAGCCTGCTGAATTATGGTTTGTAATATCTCTCTCCTCCTTCTGAGGCCTGAGTGCTTTGTTTCAGGTTAATTATGCTCTCCATTATTTCTCAGGTGCCACTTCTACCATCTCCCTGTCAGCCAGCTTGCTCCCCAACTTCTCCTTGGTTTTATAGGGTGGCCTTGGGTCATCTCAACCCTTGTCGTCTCCTCCCCAGGCTTAATTTAAGGCTCAGAAAAGGCCTTGGATAGTCAACGGGAGCTCATGCATTCGAATGTGTGCTCACCCCCATTGTGAGGCACGCAGGTCTTGGAAGACCTTGCAGGGGAGTTTGGTGGCAGGGCTGCTGGAGGAAGCATTGTTCCACACATTTTCCCCTCTTTCTGTGTTTATTTCTGTATTCTGTCTTTTTTTCACCTTTGGGATGGAGTGGCCTGCATCACAAGGTGAGGGTTTTCCTCTCGGGCCCTCTGTGAGCATGGCCACCCCTTGTGTTCTTCTCCACTCCCAGCCTGTGGAGCACTTGGAAGGACTGAGGACTGAGTGCTTCCCTGGAATAGCAGTTGAGGCTGGTTTCTTTGCCAAGTCTGCCTATGAATCTAGTAGAGGGCATGCCCTTTCCTTTGGTCCCCCTCTCTGTGGCCCAGGAATATGCAAGAGGTCAGCAAGAAGAGGACTTTTCTCCTAATATTTCTCCTCTGCTGGCTCCACAGTGGTGGACAGGACGCAGTCCCTGCTGCATTCTCTTCGTCTCTAGGTAACTCTCATCTCCGCATCAAAGATCTAGGATTTAATGGGTGGTCCAAGACTGAGTATGGTAGCCCACCCAGCTCCAGCTGACCATCTCTAACCAGTGAATGGCTGCTCTGGCCATGCCATCTGCTTGGTGGCTTTACAGGAGGCACTTTCTCCATGGCTCCATCCACAAGCAAAGAGCTTCTTGTCCCATTGGACCTTTTTTTCTTTTTCCCAGCTGATCTCTCCTTTCTAATCCGAGCCCATTCTGGCTGGACACAAGCCCTGTTTCTTTGCCTCATGCTCTCCATTGATGTGACTTTGTTTTTCCTTCCTTGTGTTTGATTCTCTCCTTGAAGAGCAGTGAGAATATGTAAGGTGAAGTTTGCTCTTAAATGCACAGAGTCCTTGTGAATAAATGAGTGGAGGGCACTTGGGGCAGCACTTCAGTGGTGGTGTAGGCCCACAGAAGCTGAAGAACCACAAGGTGTTTGGGTGTCCCCACAACCTTATGGTGCTGAGATATCTAAACTGCTGAATGTAGCTGTTTGCATTTTGCTGCTGCTGGTGTTTTTATCTGAGACATGAGACAGTTTGGCAGAGGAGGGTCCTCTGATGGATGTAAGGTGTCCTGCTTAAAACTGTAGAATCATTTTCGTTGGAAGAGACTTTTATGATCATCAAGTCCAGGGCAGCATGTTCCTTGCTCTCCCTCCCCAGCCTGTTCATCGTAGCTCCTTTAACTTGAGAGCCTGTTAAAGGGTTTCAGATTGAAAGCAGAGCCTCCCTGGCCATGGGGAGAGTTTGTGGGAGAGGTACTCAGACATGGAGATTTTTGAGTTGTGGGGAAATAGGATACTTGGGCTCATTTTGATTCTGAGCTCAGATGGAAATAGGAAGTGCTGAGTTTCTCCTGACCCTAGATGTTTAAAAACCTGTTGAACGTTAGGGGTACCCTGAAAAGTGCATGATCATCATAACCTGGCCAGGGATGCTGGAATGGTCTTAAAGCTTTTTTTCCAGCACAGTTTTTTGAGAATCCTTTGAATTTCAGTGAAGCCTTTTGCGAAAGCACTCAACTTCTGTTGGAGTTTGGAGGCCCCAGCTTCTGTAACCAGATTCCCTTTGGAGACAAGTTGCAGTGCCCGTGGGGCTCTTGCATTTCTCCTCTGGTTGCTGCCTTCAGCTCCACACTTCTCACCTGCACTCTGCTATGCTTTGATGGGCAAACCAAACACTGCTTGTTTTGGGAGCTGTAACTCTTGGCTTTTTCATCTCAATGAGCTTGGATATCTCCCATGACAGAAGATGGCAGGAGACTGTGGAGTGGCCCATTTGCTCCATTTTCCAGTTACAGAATAGGGAGAATCATAGAACCATTATGCTTGGAAGAGACTTTCAACATCATCAAGTCCAACTCTGAACCCAGCACAGCCAAGTCCACCCAATCCCTGAGAACCATATCCACACATCTTTCCAATCCTTCCAAGGATGGTGACTCCACCACTTCTCTGGGCAGACTCCTCTAGGGTGTGACAACTCCTTCAGAGAATAAATGTTTCTTAATATCCTACCTAAAATAGAGAGCAGAATATCAGGGCAGCAGTAGGGCTTTGTGGAGGTCCTCTCCTCTTAGTGGTGCCTGGCATAGTCTCCACTACTTTTTAACTGTGTTTTCCCTTTGCTCACACACCTTGTGCCAGGACAATTTTTTGCCTTCTCGTCTTGCTCCAGAAATATCACAGTTTATGATCTTGCTGGAGCATGGCGGTGATGCTCCATGCCTGGCAGCCCTGCCTCTGGTGCCAGGGATAGGCAGACATCCATTATAATGTGGCAACAGAAGAGGGTTGGGCCAAGCACATAGGCTCATTGTGCCTTAAAATGTTTGGTGGGGCCAGCATCTCTGGCCAGCATGGGCTGGATAAGATGCTGGTGTATGATCCCAAACAATAAGTTTTCCTCCTGGAGACGAGGAAAGAAGAGCTTCCTTCTCCCTTTGCTGTGCTGATGTGCTGGTTGGGAGCAGGGGACCTGCAGATCACGGATAGCAAAAGGCAGGGACTGAAGCTGCTCGGCTGTCACCAAGGAAGGGTAACATTGTCTCTGATAAATCCTCTCCACATCAAACACTAAATGAAACCGAAAATGTTGCAGATTGAAGCTCACAGCTCTTTGCATCAATAGGTTGGACTTGATAATCTCAGAGGTCTTTTCCAGCCTGATTAATTCTGTGATTCTGTCCCCTTGTCTTTGGTGTAGTTTAAGGATAGGGCTGAGGTATTCTTCAGTTGGGACTGAAGGCACTATCACATGAAGCTGGACCTCTCCACCAGGTTCTGGACCTGAGACACCGGGAAGGAATTTTCTGCCTCAGGAAAACCGTAGATCCTGTTTCTACTATGAGATGGATTCAGAAGCTGCCATCCAGGCTTCCTGGGTGGTGGTTGTTTCTCCTTCACTGTGGGGTGAGCATGTGTGTGAGGGTATAACTAAATGCCCTTGGACAGAGTGAATACCTAAACCTGATTTTTGCAACGTATCAAAATATGTTAAAAATGAGGGCAATTTCCAGCATCCCTCAAACTCCCTGCTCACTTCCTCAGCAGCGAGGCCACCTGGCTGGACCTCCACCGCGACTGGGCTGTTGCATCTCTGTATTAGCCGAGCCAAGCGCCTCTTTAGTGCTGATTTTGCCTCTTGGCAGCTCTGAAGCAAGTTCTTTTGCACCAAATCTCTTTGGTCTTGCTTGTCTTGGTCCAGCAAGCAGCCGAGACATTCGGCTCGACTTCACTAGAGGGCGCAGGAATTTTAGGCTAGAAACGCGTGAAAGTTTGCTGGGGAAAGTTGGCTGCCTTTGCCTCCTCTTTAATCAACTGAAAAGATGCAGGGTTGAACTGGAGGTGACTGGAAGGGGATCCAGACTTGTGTCTGGCTGGGGAAGGATCTGCTGACATCTGGGATTAGGCGGCGTGGAGCGCAACGGCGGCGTGTGGACGGGACCTTGCAGCGTGGCTGCGGCTCGCAGCGTTGGCCGGCCCCGGGGCTGGGAGCTGCAGGCTCGTGCACGTGTAGGCTGCGGCCAGCTGGGGCTAGTGCAGCCTGATAGAAAGAGAGGAGCTGAGCAAAGCGGGAAAAGGAGATAAAAGTATCCCCCCAGCCCCTCAGTGCTGAATTCTTCCCCTTTTGCAGGCTAGGCAGGTGGCGTGTTGACTTGCACAGGGGCTCAATCTTCTCTTCCTGAGGGTTCCCTTCTCTGTGCTTGCACTCAGCATCACTCCTTTGGATGGGAACTCTCCTCTTCGGACTGCGTCCTGGTCTGCAGGGTGTAGATCTGCTCCTGGGCTGATTGTCTGTACTGTTGCAGCACTTCTGCACAGCGGCACCAGAGACGTTTTTTGTGGTACTGTAATTTCTGTGGGATCCCTGAACCTCTTACCCACAGGAGATACTGGGGAGAGCTAGGAGAGGATGGAGTTTGCCCTAGGTTGGGAGCCTCAGAGGTTCCCAACAGAGCGAGTACGGCACTCTATTGGGGTGCTGACTCCCAGCATGGCTTCAACCTCATCACGTTTTAAGCGGAGGCCATCCCCTTGCCAGCTCTGCTTTCAGATGGAGAAACTGAGTCACACACTGAGGGCCTGAAGGACCCTGCAGACCAAGAGTGAGGTGATTCACCGGGGACCTCTGTCCTTATCCCAAAACCTCCAGCTCAGATGAAGGGAAGATGCCAGCTGGATGGGGAGACATTGGAATCCCTTTGCTGGTCTCACCCAGGAGCTCTTGTCCCATCCCTTGTGTCTGCCAGCTTTTCTCCAGTCAGCACTGCATCCAAGCCTGGCATCCTGGTCGTGAACCAACCCTTTCCCAGCTCCTTTCATGCCTTCCTCATGCAGCCGAGGGACTTTAGCACCTCCAGCTTTCCCTTTGTGAGAGGCTGCTTTTTCATCCACTCACACAGGCAGCTCTGCCTGAGCATCCGCTGCCCTTTCCAGGCTTAAAAATAGCTGCCGAAGTGCAGGCAGGAGGCAGGAGGCAGCAGCTGCACCGTCTCGCGCCCTCGCCGTGCTCTCGCCGCGGCCGCTGCTGCTTCATTCATTCCTCGGCTCCGTTCATTCATGCCGCTGCTCTCCCCTTCTCAACGAAGCCATGCGTTGTTGATGACTGTCTGTCTGCAGGCAGATTTGTCTTGTCATTCCACTTGCATTTTTCTGTCCTAGCCCTGTCCTCCCTCCGTCGCCTTCACACGCTGGCGTTCCCACAGGGAGCCTCCGAGCTCTTCCCCGCTGCGTGCAGGGTGATGAGTTTCACCTCGGGGGCTCGGCCCGAGTGTGGCGCATGATGAAGTGGCTGTTGTCGAGCCTCCTGCGCAGGGCTGCGAGGGGACAGAGGTGTTATTTCAGCAAACAAACTCCCAGCAAACGATGTGCATTAGCAATGAGGGGTCGCAGCCAGGAAAATATTACCTTTGCCTTGGAGTGCTGACTGCAGAGGAAATTCTCACATTTACAGCTCCAGCAAGTCCGGCGCTCATGGAAAAGGGTCGGGGGGGGGGAGGGGGAAGGGGGCGGCTTTGATTTCTCTCCTCTTGTTGGTTTGATAACTTAGCAGCCCCCACACCACGCACCGAGCCCTCCCTGGGATGTTGGCCACCGGGGGAGCCCGGGCGGGCTGGCCGCTCCCTCCTTGCGAACCAGGTTTAATTCGGTGTTCCCGGAGGCTGAGCGTGCGGCGGTGCGTGTGCGCCGCTGCCCCGCTCTGCGCGGAGGTTAGCGCAAAGCAAACAAACAGCGCAGCATTCGCCTCCGCCGCGCTCTGGGAGGGATGCGGCTGGGGATGCCGAATGAAAGCCTGCGCTGTGGGCTGCGCCGGGGAGGGCTGCAGGGACATTCCTGGCATTGCTGAGCTCCTCCTGGCCCAGATCGGAGTAAGGAGCCGTTAGCATCGGGGACTTGGGGGGGCCCACTCCTGCGCTGTGTTTACTCACAGAGCTTAAATTAGTACTGTCTGCTGACATCAGGGCTTTGGTTTGGTGGCTGGGTTTTTTTTTTTCTGCTTTCCTGACATCAGGGCTTTGGGGCTTTTCTTTTTTTCTGGTTTCTCAAGGATATGAGCTGTGTGCGCTCACAGCCTCTGCCTTTGTCTGTGCCTCTCTTCCCCACTTGAACCCCAACTTCAGGCAGGTTTCAGACAGATCCTAAATCCTCCAAATAATTATTTCACTTGTTTGTTTTTGTTTTTTATTTAATGTATATTTTTTGAAGGATGGTTGATAGGTGACAGAGAAAAGCTTGTGTGTGTGCACAGACATAATGTTAGACGCTGGAGAATCCCCATGGAAGAGGTGTGTTAGTAGCATCCAAAGCATAGAATGAGTGTAACTGGGAGCTGTGAGACATAGAGCTGCAAGCAAGGCAGCTCCATCCATCCCACCATGCACAGGGTGAAGTATTTCCTCTTGCCACTGGTTTGCTTCTTGCTGTTGCTTCTCTACTCTGTCCTAGTGAGGCCACATTTGGAGTCCTGGGCCCAATTCTGGACCCTTCAGTTCAAGAGAGACAGGGAACTACTGGAGAGAATCTAGTGGAGGCTACAAAGATGCTGGTGGGACTGGAGCATCTCTGTGAGGAGGAAAGACTGAGAGCCCTGGCACTGTTGAGCCTGGAGAAGAGCAGCCCCAGAGGGGATCTAACCAATTCTGGCCAAAGGGCAGGGGACAAGAGGATATGGACAGCACTGAGAGGACAAGGAGAAAGGGGCACAAACTGGAATCCAGGAGGTTCCATCTGAACATGAGGAGAAACTTTGCTGTGAGGGTGCTGGAGGCCTGGAGCAGGCTAGCTAGAGATGTTGTGGAGTGTCCCTCTCTGGAGAGACTCCAAATGTGCTCCGGATGTAGTGATCCTGGGCAAACTGCTCCAGGTAAACCTGCTTTAGTGGATGGTTGGACTGGGTGTTCTCCAGAGGTCCCTTCCAGGTCCCACCATTCTGCGTGATTCCTGTGATTCTGATTGTGATGGCTGTGGTGGGGTCAGCCTGGAGAAGGCCTGATAGCTGATATTTCTCCATAAACACTGTTTTTTTGCAGCTGTTTTGGGAATGGGTGATTGTGGCTGGTGAATTCTGGATGCTTATGGGTGTCCAGTTTTATGCACTGAAGCTGGTTGCTAGAGAAGACAAAGAGTAGGGTGTTTGCATTAGGTTGAAATCTCTGCCTGCTCTCTTCTGCAGGTTTTCTCCAAAATCTTCAGCCATGAGGCCCTGGAAAGCTACCTTCCCAAGATCCAGCTGGTGATCAAAGACACTCTTCGGGCCTGGAGCAGCAACCCTGAGTCCATCAACGTCTACCATGAGACCCAGAAGCTCACCTTCCGCATGGCAATCCGTGTCCTACTGGGCTTCCGCATCCCTGATGAGGAGCTCAGCCACCTCTTCGAGGTCTACCAGCAGTTTGTGGAGAATGTCTTCTCCTTGCCTGTGGATCTGCCCTTCAGTGGCTACAGGAGGGTAAGAGATTTGAACAGAGTCCTCCACCATCGGATAGCACTAATCTAGGATTAATGGAGCAGGAGCTAATCCCCATCTCTGATGGCTCTTGGTGATATGCCTTCTCACTTTGTGAGTTCTAGAAGTAAGTCGATTTTGGGCTATAAAGGCCTGTTTTGGTGGAGTGGATAAGAAAAAAGATATATGCAGAGACTTTGAGGATGCCAGGGAGTGTGCATTTTGATGCCAGGGAGAATAGAGCCAGGACTTGCTCAGATTTAATGGGTTGTTTTCCCTCGCTTGTAGCTGGCAGTTTTACTGTAGTTTTTTGTTTGTAAGACCATTCTCCTGTTCGTGCCCTTCTGTTCCTGAGGCAAAACAAGTCAGTGAACCTTCTAGGCTAGAGAGTTGAGTGGAGGGAAGTGTAGAGTCCTGCACCTGGGCAGGAATAACCCCCCTGCACCAGTGTGGGTTAGGGACTGACCTACTGGAAAGCAGCTCCACTGAAAACGACCTGAGAGTCCTGGTAAACAAGTCCATCATGAGCCAGAAATGTGCCCTCATGGTAAAGAGGGCCCATGGGATCCTGGGGTGCATTAAGAACACTGTGACCAGTAGGTTGTGGGAGGTTGTCCTTCCCCTCTACTCTGTCCTAATGATGACACATCTGGAGTCTTGGTCCAGTTCTGGGCTACCTAGTTCAAGAGAGACAGGGAACTGGTAGAGAGAGTCCACCAGAAGCTACAAAGATGCTGATGGGCCTGGAGCGTCACTGTGAGGAGGAGAGGCTGAGAGCCCTGGGCTGCTGAGCCTGGAGAAGAACAGCCTGAGAGGCAATTTGATCAATGCTCAGCAAGAGCTGAAAGATAGGGGTGAAAATGATGGTGCCAGACTCTTTTGTGGTGCCCGGTAACAGGCACAGACTGGAGCCCAGGAGGCTCTATGTGAGCATGAGGAGAACATTTGTTGCTGTGAGGGTGCCAGAGCTCTGGAGCAGGCTGCCCAGAGAAGTTGCAGTCTCTCCTCTGGAGAGATTCCAAACCCACGTGGACATAGTGCTCCTGGGCAAGCTGCTGTGGGTGACTCTGCTTTACGAGGACGATTGGACTAAGTAATCTCCAGAGATCCCTTCCAATCCCCATCACCCTGGGATTCTGGGATTGTAATTCTGGGACTAATTTTTGGATGTATGATCCCAAATCAGAACACAACAAAAACCATAGGCATGTCTTGCTTAAAAAGAAAGTTAAAAATACAAGGATTAAAATTTCTTTTTGTTGCAATCCCCACAAGCTTTGTAATTATTCTTGGACCACATGAACAATGTCAACAGCTCCCAGCCCCAAAGCCCTTGCAGCAGCAGCAGCAGCAGGTTAGCCCAGGGCAGCTGCCCTCAGATGGGAATTGCTTTACTGAGCACAGGTGGTAAAGTTCCTTGGGAAGCCCATTATGCTCCCGGGAAGAGGATCCATTCAGATGAATTGGCTTGCTTTTGAGAGACAGTTTTCCCAGGCACTGCCATGCATCTCAGGGCGAGTTGGAGGCCTGTGAACTGGTGCAGTACTGGGGCTCCCACCACAGACCTATCATTTGCACCTAGATGCTGATTGCTCTTGCCTGTAATCTTGTGTACTCAGGGCTTACTCCTCCAGCCCAGGGAACAACCTCAGCGTCTTTATACCTCTCTTTGAGCACCTGCAATTGTGGTTGTATTGCTTGGATATGTTGTCCTGAGCACGTCTCCAGCTCCTGGGAGTGCTTGGGTGGGGATGGTGGTGCTCGCTTTGTGTCCTGTGTGGTCAGATTGAGAAAAGGAGGCTCAGAGGAGATCTTGTTGCTGTCTAGAGTAATGAAGCTGGTGAATGAGCACAGGTCTTGTGAGGAGTGTCTGAAGAAACTGGAGAAAAGGAGGTTGAGGGGAGACCTTCTCACTCTCTACAAGTTCCTGAAAGGAGGCTGTAGCCAGGTGGAGCTTGGTCTCATCTCTTCTCCCAAGTAAAAAGCAGTAGAACAAAAGGAAACAACCTGAAGCTGCATCATAGGTAGTTTAGGTTGGACATTAGGAAAAATTTCTTCACCCAAAGGGTTGTTAAGCCCTGGAAAAGGCTGCTCAGGAAACTGGTGGAGTCCCATCCCTGGGTGGATTTAAAAGCTGTGGAGGTGTGATGCTGAGGGTCCTGGTTTGGTGGTGACCTGGCAGTGCTGGTCAGGCTTGATGAATGTCAAGGTGTCTGTCTTCCAAACAAAACTTCCTGCTCCCCTGGGCATCCGGGCACGTGAGACGCTGCAGAAGGGGCTGGAGAAAGCCATCCAGGAGAAGCTGCAGAACATGCAGGGCAAGGACTATGCTGACGCGCTGGACATCCTGATAGAGAGCGGCAAGGAGCACGGCAAGGAGCTGACCATGCAGGAGCTGAAGGTAAAGGCCTTCCCCACCCTAAACTTGCTCTCCCTGTGCTCAGGGCAGGGGATCCCTGAAGGGCAAAGTGTGAGCTGCTGTGAGGAGAAGGTTTTGAGTCAGACTTGAGATGATCATTGACAGCTGAGGAACCTCTGTGTGTTGTTGAAGCTGTAGGTGACTCCTGGTCTGATGGGCTGTCATGCTCCCAACCAGCTGATTACCTCTGGGTGCTGTTTCTTTGCAAATTTGGCTCAGTCCTGCCTAAAAAACATTTCCAGGGAATACCACAAGACCATTCAAGTTTGCCAAAGCTTCCAACCTTGACCAGCTTCATCCCTTGACCCGTCCAGTTTTATGATGCAGCCACTGCAGCACATAGCTGTCTGCTTCAGAGTCATGGCATGTTTATGCTTCATGTGCTAGTAAGGGACACGCTCAGAGCTTTTCCTGATGCCTGTCTGGTCCTCCAAGGCTCTTCAGGAAGCTCCCTAGGGTGGGCATCTGTAATGGTTTGGGAGTTACCCCCCACTCAATGAATTCACCCAGACTAGACTCAACTGGCTGAAAGTTGAGGAATGAAGGTTTATGTTTACAGTTTAGCACAATCTACAGGCAGATATTTACAGTATATTGCAGATATTTACAGCTATGTACAGAAATATACAAGTGAAAAGTAATACAGAAACACAAGACCCCTCCCAGAAGTCAGAGTCCCCAGGAGAGGCTCCCAACCACCTTTCCACCTTCTTTACACCCCTCTACCTTATCCCAGAGTCTGCCTCATGTGCAAAGTGAGTTGTGAGGATTGGCAAGGGGGGATAGAGGCAGAATGATTAGTTAGGTTACACAGATCCAAGCAGAACAGCAAAAGCCCAGGGAGAATACACAGACATCAAACTCCAACAGACAGAACTGTCTTATCTGTGTGTCCTTTCTTTTATACATCTCAGCAACCTATGAAGTGAAGTAGACATCAGCATTGTTTTCTTTTCACAGCCTAGAATCTAGTTTTTCTCATTAAAATACTCCTGCACTAGGTCCAATTAGTACCCAAGGACCTGTGCCTGCACAAAGAGACACCTTGCAGTTAGATGTGACCAGGATGCCATGTCCCATGGTGAGCTGTGTGCCTGTCCCTTCATGTGCCATGGCTGCTGCTCTGTCTGTCCATCCCTTGTGTCTTAACCTTGCCTTGCTCTTGTCTTTCAGGATGGCACTCTGGAGCTCATCTTTGCCGCCTATGCCACCACGGCCAGTGCCAGCACCTCTCTGATCATGCAGCTCCTCAAACATCCTCAGGTGTTGGGGAAGCTGCGGGAGGAGCTGCGCAGCAAAGGCATCCTCCACAACGGCTGCATCTGCGAGGGCTCCCTCCGGCTTGACAACATCAACAGCCTTCACTACCTGGACTGCGTCATCAAGGAAGTGCTTCGCCTCTTCACCCCCATCTCTGGGGGGTACCGGACAGTGTTGCAGACCTTCGAGCTGGATGTGAGTATTGCCATCTCTCCAGGGTGCAACTGCACCCTGAGCTCCCCAAACAGCCTTTTTGTGTGTTGCTGCAAAGCTTGCTTGAGCCTGGCTTAGGTGAGGCCTCAGAGGGGGCGGCGAATTAGGTCCTGCTGCTGATGGGAGGTGGATTTGGTCCCTGTTCAGAGGAGGATAATGAGTGTGTCCCTTCTCTGCCACGGGCCAGATCTCAAGTTGTCAACGAGGAGACAGGAATGATGCATCAAAGAGTGGCTTGTGGCGGTGTTTGATGCCAAAATCTGAGCTGGGGCGTGACAGGGGAAAGGTTTACTGCAAAGGACATCTCCAGGCTGCCAGGTGACAGGCTGATTGCTCACCACCATGGCTGGAATTTCCGACTAGCAAAACAGAATCTTGAGACCTGGCTCGTCACTGTGAATGTAATGGTTTGAGTCAGAAGCCTTTTAAAGTGCTCAGGGGATATTAGATCCTCCCTGTTCCTCATCGACCAAGCCCTGACATGTGCACTGGGCATGTGGGAGTGACAGGCAGGGGATGTGAGCAGAGCCCTGGGATGCTTTGGGGGAGGGCTGGCCAGTACAGGACACAGCATGGGCACCAGAGAGTCTGCATCCCTTTGATCGGTGGCTGTTGAGCACCTTTGGGTTCTGGGTAGAAAACTGCTGTCAGAGACTGCAAAGCAAGTAAATAGCAATGGGTCATGCAGTGGATCCCTGGGATATTTGCCCTTGTGAGGCTACATCTGGAGTTCTGAGTCCAGTTCTGGGCTCCCCAGCTCAAGAGAGACAGGGAACTACTGGAAAGAGTCCAGCAGAGGTTACACAGATTTTGGGAGAAGGAGAGGCTGAGAGTCCTGGGGCTGTTGAACCTATAGCAGAGCAGCCTGGGAGAACATCTGATCAATACTGATCAATAGCTAGAGAGCAGGGGGCAAGAGGATGGTGCCAGACTCTTTCCAGTGCTGCTCAGTGACAGGACAAGTGGCAGTGGGCACAAACTGGAACCCAGGAGATTCCATCTGAACATGAAGGAAAACTGTTGCTGTGAGGGTGCTGGAGGCTTGGAGCAGGCTGCCCGGAGAGGCTGTGGAGTCTCCTTCTCTGGAGAGATTTCAAATGTGCCTGAACACTGTGATCCTGGGACATCTGCTGTGGGTGACCCTGCTTTAATAGAGGGGTTGTACTAAATGATTCAGAGCTCCCTTCCAACCTTCACCACGTTGGGATTCTGTAAGTAAACCCAGGATTCAACCTCCCAGCCCTTTGCACTCTCTGGTTTTCTTTTCAATCTGCATCACCCACAAGTAATAAACCTAAAGAGACTGGGGAAAAGCAGGCAAAGCAAAACGGCTTCATCTTGTCCTCCTGCTCCCTCTCCCTTTACAGCAGGTTTGACTTGCTTTGGTTTTCTCTCCGCCCCTTCCCTTTTTGTGCAGGGTTTCCAAATCCCCAAAGGCTGGAGCGTGATGTACAGCATCCGGGACACCCACGACACTGCTCCAGTCTTCAAGGATGTGGACATCTTCGACCCTGACCGCTTTGGCCAGGGTCGGAGTGAAGACAAGGACGGCAGGTTCCACTACCTCCCCTTTGGAGGAGGCGTACGGACCTGTCTGGGCAAGCACCTGGCCAAGCTCTTTCTCAAGGCTCTGGCCATCGAGTTGGCCAGCACCAGCCGCTTCGAGCTCGCCACCAGGACTTTCCCCAGAATCACCCTGGTGCCCGTGGTCCATCCAGTCGACGGACTCAAGGTCAAATTTTTCGGACTGGATTCCAACCAGAACGAGATCCTGACTGGGACAGATGCCATGCTGGGGGCAACGGTGTAAAGCCCACGCCACTGGTGCGAGGGACGGGCGGCTGGGGGTCGGAGGGGTGGGGTGGGGGCAAGGGGATGAACAGGAAGGGGAGGAGAGAGGGATGAGAAGCTTCTCCACAGCGCTCACTTCGCAGAACCTCCAGGTCAGGACTTTTCTCCACCGGTGGAGCTGCCAAAAACGTTTTGCTCTTCCCACAGGGCACAGAGAAGGTTGAGTTGTCATCATGTGTTGCAGAAGGAGGAAAAGTGGCAAACCTCAAATCGAGCTGGGCTGTCTGAGCATACACAGTATCTAACTATTATAAATATATATGAAAACATTATCTATAAAACACTTCTGCTGCCAGGAGGAGAGCTGCAAAGGCCCCACTGTGGGATAGGCTTTGGAGATCAGAGGTCTGGTGTCCCAGCGTGGCTCTTGGGTGGCCTCTGACCTTTTTGTTTTTAATCAGTGTTAAATTAGCTGGTGATATCAGTGTTTTGGTTTATTTTGGTTTTTATTTGTTTGGTTGTGGTTTTGTTTTGTTTTGGGGCATTGGAAGCTTTCCTCGGTAAGGGGCAGACAAGCGATGCCCGTTCCCATCCCCACTCCCGCTGGTGCCGGGGCAGGTTGGGAAGGAGAGGAGCTGTTGTTTTGCCTCCACTGTGGGACCCAGACCCCCTGTGATGTCTTTGTCTGGGGCTGAATGGTGAGCCCTTGGACAGTGCCTACTGGCATTTTGCAACATGCATTTTGCATTGGGGTCTCTGGACTGGGGGAATGTCCTCCTTTGCTTCTCTTGTTGAGTTTCCTGCTGCTGCTACACATCCTGTGTGCACCCATTCCCCCGCCCCAGCCCCTTGCCAACCCCTTCCCCTGGCAAAGGCACCTGTTGTGGGGGCATTTCAATGCCTTTGCTCTCCCTCAAGGTGCAGGCACCAGCCTCCCAACTGCGTGGTCCCACTAACACACCATAGCTCTGTGAGCACCAGGGCGCTGAGCAAAGCCACTCGGAGCTGCTTGTTCCGATGCATTCTCTTCCATGGGAGGCATCTGCATTAAAGGCGATCTCTATCAGTAAGCCAATGTATACATTCCTTGTCTCATGTTTGGGCTTTCTTTGGTGATGGGAGAGCTCTGCAGGAAGGATTCCGATCCAGGGGCTCCTTGCAAGCTGTTCCACCACTACCCAGGAGAAGGGCCCAACCCAAAGCTTCTGTGGTGCAAGCAAGTGGCCACCAAGGTATCTTGCATTCCGTTTGCTGGGTGGGTTTATTTCAGTTTAATTTTGCATGCAAAAGGCTTCTGGGTTGACTGTGAGATGGGTAGGTTGTATTCAAGGAGGACAGGGTCTATCGAACTCCCCAAGTGCCTTGGCAGGCATTTGGTGCAGACCAGAGCAAATAATCAAGCTTTGGAGATGCCCTGAGGCATCTCTGCTCAGTTTGTCCGTCCCCATTCTTCTCCCATTTCCTGCCCTCCAAAGCAGAAAAAACACTTCAAGGACCATGGCTGAGACCTCTCCTAAATGTGATGGGAGAAGATCTTGGGCTTGGATGAGCAGCTTGGCTTTCAGCTCTTAAGGTGTCCAGAGAAGTCAGAGGGATTGAATGAAGGAAGGCGAAGGGGCAGATGTGGCTTATCAGGTTGCTCTGCAGGTTGTGCTTTTGACACGTGGGTGCCTCTTTGGAAGGTCGAAGGAAGTGTGAAGTGAGCGATAGTGATGGTTGCCTTTACCAGCCCCTAGTCTGGTGGAGGCAAGGAGGAGGGAGGCATTTTTTTAGCCGGAGGAAGCACTTGAGGTCTAATTGCTGTCAGCCAAGCTGCCAGAAACCCCTCAGGAACATCCTGGTGGATGGTCTCCACCCACACTGCGGTGCACAGCTTGATTTTCAGGGTGATTTAAGCTGAAACAGAACTCCCAGTCTTCTAGCAGATGCCATTCAGATCCAGACTTTGTCTCCTGGCTGGTAAATGACATGCTGGACGCAAAAGCAAAGTCTCAGGAGCTGCTGACTATGTACATCATGTCCCTGAAGCAGAGGCTTAGCTAGTTTGATAGCCTGGAGATGCTGAAGGGAACACTGTTAGCTCAGGCACTGTCTTTGTCTCTGATGGAGAGAAAACTTCCCTGGTGATCAACAGAGCTTCATTGCAATCAGTGGTATCTGTGGAATCTCCTCTTAAGACTTTCAAAGCCCACCTGGGTGCAATCTGGGGCAACCTGCTCTGGGTGACCCTGCTTTATAGGGGGAGGTTGGATCGGATGATCTCCAGAGGTCCTTTCCAACCCCCCCACCATTCTGTGATTCTCAAAGGGCAAAGGAGAGCATAAACACGACTCTGATGGGAAGGGCTGAGTCTCTGAGGGGCAACAGTTAAGTGGCACATGAAGGTGTCCATGGGCTTTGTGCATGATGAACCCTTGTAGGACATCAGGATGAGGGGTGGGCTGTGGAAGGTCTATCTGCAGGATAGGAACCCGTCAGTGAGCCATCACCACATGCCCTCCAAGAGCCCCCATTTCTGTGTGAGATCTGTTGGGGAGTCAAATTGTGGGGGTGAGGAGCTTGGAAAAAGGGAAAGCTGGTGAGTAGAAGAGACAACAAAGGTTAAAAGGTTGGGTTATAATTCATGGGTGGCATCGTGGTGTTCTGCAGCCAGCAGAAATGGCTGGGCAGAGCTTTCCAAGAGGAAACCAGTGAAGGCTTTTGCTGAAATTCTTGGTTGTAACTTCCAATGTCATTACCAAGTGGAACCCAAACCTGCTTTTGAGTGAGTGATTGGCTGGTGAGCAGTCCTGTCAGATGCATACATCCATTATATATATATCTGCTTCCACCATCTGTATATATAATGTTTGTGTGGGTTGAGTATTTAATCCAGGCAGAAACTAAGTCATGCTTTGGGGGGGGGGGGGTGGTGTTTCGTTTGGTTCCATTTTGGTTTATTGTTGTTGTTGTTGTTTTTATTATTATTATTATTTCATTCCTAACTAATATAACTTGACTAAAAAAGAAAAAAAGTTGCTGCAGTGGGTTTGCAGAATAAAGCACTTTGAATCTCAGAATTGTTTGTGTTTGGGGTTTATTTTCCTTTGGGTTGTTGGGTTTGGGGTTTTTTTTGTCCTTTTTTTTTGTCTTAGCACAGTCCATTTTCCTATAATATTATTTTATACACAAGTTGTTGTTTTGACCTGCCTTTATTATAATTACTATTTTTGTTATAATTCAAAATAGATATTTAGTGCAAAGGGGTTTTTGGTGTTGTCTTTTGGGTTTGTTTGGTTGGTTTTGGTCTTTTGCTGTTTGGTTGTTTTTTTTTTTTTTGCTGTTAAATATTTGTTATTTAGTAAAATATGAATCCCCTCCCCCTCTCCCTTCCTTCCCCTTTATTGTAAACGTTGTCTGGAAAGAATATTAATATGTTTTATCACAGTTCTTTTTAATATTAAAAGAAACAGGAAAAAAAAAAAGCACTTGGGGGGGAGGGGGTTTGTTTTTGTTATGAAGTCAGTGCTGTGTGAAGATGTGTTTCAGTCGTGTGGTTTTTAATATGTATATAATATTCTGTGTCACATTAAAATGAATGTTGTGTATTTTGTGATCTTAAAAGCAAACAGAACAAACAAATGATGATAATAATAATAATAATAATAATCCATGTGGCTATTTTATAGACTTCCATAATAAAAAAAGAGTTGGGTCTCCAAATGCTTTGTTTTCATATCCGTCTGCATCTCCTCTCCGAGGGCTTGTGGCCTCTTGGGTTGGTAGTGTCTTCGTCCTGGGAACTGGGGCATCCTATAAGTGGGACTTTGGCACTCAGCTGGGAACACAGATGTCTCTATGGCCAAAGTGACGCCTCACTGGTTGGCATGGATTGATGTATTTAAAGTGCAGGTGTCAAGAGGATGGAGGTAGACTGTTGTCAGTGGTGCCCGGTGCCAGGAAAAGGGGCAAGGAGCACAAACTGAAACCTGGGAGGTTCCATCTGAACAGGAGGAAAAGCTGCTCTGGTGTGAAGGTGCTGGAGCCCTGGAGCAGGCTGCCCAGAGAGGATGTGGTGTCTCTCTGGAGAAATTCCAAACCTACCTGGCCATTGTGGTGCTGTGTGACCCTGCTTGAGCAGTGGAGTTGGACTAGAATCATAGAATAGGTTGGACTAGGTGATCTCTAGAGATCTCTTCCAACCCCCACCATGCTGGGATTCTGAAATACAGGAAATTCTATTTGAGAAGAAGTTTCTTTTTGTGGGGAGAGTGGCCAAACATTGAACCAAATTTCTCAGAGATGTTGTGGTGTCTCCACCCCTGGAGATTCTCAGGGCCTGAATGGACGTAGAATCAGTCAGGGTTGGAAGGGACATGAGGATCATCTAGTTCCAACCCCCCTGCCATGATCAGGCACACCTCACACTAGATCAGGCTAGCCAGAGCCTCATCCATCCTGGCCTTAAACACCTCCAGGAACGAGGCTTCCACCACCTCTCTGGGCAGCCCATTCCAGGCTCTCACCATCCTCATGCTGAACAACTTCCTAACACCCAGTCTGAATCTACCCATTTCTAGCATTGTTTTGTTCCTTCCCAGTCCTAGCACTACCTGACAGCCTAAAAAGTCCCTCCCCAACTTTCTTGTTAGCTTCCTTCAGGTACTGAAAGGCCATGATAAGGTCACCTGGGAGCCTTCTCCTCTCCAGACTGAGCAGCCCCTACTCCCTCAGTCTCTCCTCACAGAGCAGCTCCATCCCTCTGATCACCTTTGTGGCCCTTCTATGGACACCTTCCAGCACCCCCATACCCCTCTTGTAACAGGGCCTCCAGAACTGGATGCAGTACTCCAGGTGGGGTCTCACCAGCCCAGCTTCTTATACCCAAATGTCTTAGGAACTTCTGCTCCTGGGTAGTGGAATGAAGATGTGAAAGGACAAGCTGCTAGTGGGGGTTTGAGCTGCAACCAGAGTAGAGATGGGATGGGTTGGGAGTGCTTAGCATAATTAGGTAATTAATCAATTAATCTCTGTCTCCTCTCTTTTCTCCCAGTAGCAATGGCTCTGATGGTGCCCTGCCTGTGGTGGAGCGTTAAGAGAGCAGGATGTTGGTGCTCTGCAAACCCCTCCTGGGACTGCATTCAAAAAGGCAAGTGAAGGATGGAGAAGTTAATATGGCTCTTTACAGCTGACTGGAAAATGTGAGCATGCAACCCCAGCCTGTGTCCCTTTGGTGCAACCAGAGGATCTGAAGTTCCTTTCCCTCCCTTTAGTGCTTTGTGGCCACTCTCTTTTCCTGGTTGCTGTTCTGCGTGTGTCCTGCCAACAACAGTCTTGCTGTGACTGCCCCAAAAAACTACTGTGTGGTTGTGCTCATCCACACTCCTATCTCCTTGGCAGCCTTTCCTTGCTCCAGCAGGCTTGGTGTGTCACCTCCTCACCCTTGTTTTCCATTCTCACCCTGGGTATGTCCTCGTTAGGGCAGAGCAGAGTGGGATAAACACACTCTTTGACCTGCTGGTCGTACTCTTACTAATGCACCCAAGCCTAAGGACTCATCCATCCCTCACACTAACAAATTTCCCTTTTACTGGTCTAAGCCCAGCACCCAACTGAACTGCATCCTCCATCTGTTTGGGGAGGGGACAAACTCTTCTCAGTTGTGCCCTGTGATAGGACAAGGGGTAATGGGTATAAACTACAGCACAGGAGGTTTCACCTCAACACGAGGGAGAACTTCGTTACTGTAAGGGTCCCAGAGCACTGGCACAGGCTGCCCAGAGAGGTTGTGGAGTCTCCTTCTCTGGAGTCTGTCAAGGCCTGTCTGGATGTGTTGCTGTGTGACCTGAGCTAGATTGTATGGTGCTGCTCTGGCAGAGGGGTTGGACTGGATGATCTCTTTGTGTCCCTTCCAACCCCTGACATCCTGTGATCCTGTGTATCTGCGTCATATCCCTCTCCAGCACTCAGTGAAGGCAATGATTGTCTTTCTTTTGACCGTGTTAGAAGCTGGTTTGGGCCTTTATATGTCTTTTCATCACTATAAATATAGATGGAGTATGTATATTTGTTCTGAGGTGTGGTGTTTGACCATTTGTTATGGCATGGACAGATCCTCTGTCTGTATACTGAGCACAGTTTTATCTGGCATAAGAGATGTGTTTAATCTGCACTCACCTGTAGCTTTTCCTTTAACAATTATGTCTAATTATGGCTGCAGGGATTCATTCTGGTCAGTAGAGAAAAGCTGTTTCTTGGACGTGCTGGTGTGTGAGGGTGGCAGAGTCACAGAATCCTAGAATCAGTCAGGGTTGGAAGGGACCATGAGGGTCATCTAGTTCCAAACCCCCTGCCATGAGCAAGGACACCTCACACTAGATTAGGCTGCCCAGAGCCTCATCCAGCCTGGCCTTAAACACCTCCAGGGATGAGGCTTCCACCACTTCCCTGGGCAACCTCTTCCAGGCTCTCACCACCCTCATGCTGAACAACTTCTTCCTAACATCCAGTCTGAATCTACCCATTTCTAGTTTTGTTCCATTCCCCTCCCCCCCAGTCCTATCACTTCTTGACATCCTAAAAAGTTACATCAGGCAACTCCAAACAACAACAGATAAGTTTCTGCTGTTTCCCTTTCTGGGTTCTGAACCATTTCTGATTTTGTGCAACCTCATTGTGGAGGTAACTATGGATCACCCTGGCTTAGCCCACCAGCAGGGCATCAAGTTTTGCTGATGTGCAGAGATATGCATGAGTCTTTCATGGAGCATGCATGGCACAGGGCATCCTACCTGTCAGGATTGTTCCTATGGTTTGCTGAGCTGCTTAGTGCCCCAGTTTCCCTTTTAGACCTGATGAACAGCCCAGCAAGTCCAGGCCATGAAGCACGTCTTGGGAGTGGCAAAATGCTTTGTGTCCATGACTGGTTGTTGCCACCTGAGCTCTCAGTGGGTTCTTTTAGGGATACCTGAGGAGTGAAGTGAGGCAAACTGGCACCAGCATGGCTGGAGTGGTTGTAGATTTATTGATTACATAGTGCAGATCACTTTGATTATACAATTGCTCTTGAGGCAGGAGAAGTTATTACCCACTGTGTGCCAAGGAGAGAAGAACAAAGAGAAAGGAAGGAGTGGAGAGAGAAGTGAGATAAGACCAGAGGCAAGAGGAGAAAAGCATCACCACTCAGTTCCAGTTCTGCCCTGCGTGCTTGGTGCCCTCTGGGATGGGTGCACCCCAGCAGTTTGTGGTGCTGCCTTTTACTCCCAAATTCCCCTTCACTCCCTGCCTAGGGCTGGTTGGTAGAGGTGGTCCCATAGCAAGGTGGATCACCCACAAGGCAGGCAGTGCCCCCAGCATTCCAGGTGACCTCTGCTTCACCTTTCTTTGTGCAGGCTCAGTTGTGAAGGTGGCAGCGACTGCCCTGAGTTGGCACAGGTGTAGGCACCCAAGCGGTGCCTGTACCACAACGTCCTGTCCCAGACTGTCACGGTTGCTTGACTGGGAAGAAAGGGGAGCAGAGAAGCAGCCTGTGTGAGACAAATGTGGAAATGCAGCTTCCACACCGGTGATTCCCTGGCAGCACTGGTGTCGAGGGCTCCCTCTCGTGCCTTGTGTGAAGTGGATCAACATCCCCCTCTGGTAACTGTCCACTCAGCCAGCCAGCAGTGGAATTCGAACGCTGTGACCCTGACCTCGTTAATGCATTTGCAATCTGTGAGCCATATTTGGGTCAGTTTCAGGATGTTTGGGTTCTGGAGAAAGGTTTTTGTTACTATTTGGGCCAAGAGCTGCTGACACAGAAAATTAATGAGAATGTTTTGATCAGTTTTATTCATAGAACCACAGAATGTCAGGGGCTGGAAGGGACCTCCAAAGCTCATCCAGTCCAACCTCTCTGCCAGAGTAGGATCACCTAGAGCAGATCACGCAAGAACACGTCCAGGTGGGTTTTAAATATCTCCAGAGAGGAACACTCCACAGCTACCTCAGGCAGCCTATTCCAGGGTTCTGTCACCCTCACAGGGAAAAAATTCCTCCTCATGTTTAAATGAAACTTTCTCAGCTTCCACCCATTGCCCCTTGTCCTGTTTTCGAGCAAAGAGGGCAGGTAGGGAACTACATCTCTGCTGACTATCACAGACCTCTAGACCCATCATGTTTATGAGTAAGATGGGACTTTAGATCATCTTGTCTGATCTCCTGAGCAGAGGCTTTAAATTTCATCCTTCTACCTGCATGTCCTGCCATGTGGAATCAGCAAGAGCACGTCCTCCAGCACAGCTCCCATCTTGAAGAGATCAGGCAGCTGAGAACTCTCCGCTTCCCTCCACTGCTGGCCTGGTTAATCACTCTCACTGTTTATTTCCACTTGTAATTTGTCTGCCTCTCAGCTGTTAACTCTTGTTCTGCCTTTCACCACCACCCTTAAGAGTCCTCTAGGATCCAGATTTTGCTCTTCCTGAAGAGCCTGATGTGATGAATCAAACCAGCCCTTGGATTTTCCTTTTTTGATATGCTGAGGGCAGCTTCTCAAGCTGGTGAAACCTCTTGCTTCGTTTTTCTGTGTGTTTTCCTCACAACCACTTGGTAATGTGCCATCCTTTTCAAAATACGGGCAACAACACAGCTGGTGTCCTGGAGACATTGAAGGTGAGGCTTGATGGGGCCCTGGGTGACCTGATCTAGTGAGGGTGTCCCTGCTGACTGCAGGGGGGCCAGGCTAGATGACATCTAGAGGTCCCTTCCCACCAGGACCATTCTGTGATTCTATGATTCTAATAAGTTTGGCTGCAGTGTTCCTCAGCTTAAGTGCTAAATGCTCAGGAGCTTGGCTCTGGGATGAAATACCATGGGCTTGTTGTGACTATGAAGGTGCAAAGCCAGTGTGAACCAATAGAAACACAGTGCACAAGCTCCTGTTTGCCTTGGTGAGGCTCTTTCCAACAAAGTTTTCTTTGGGTCAGGCCTGCCCTTGTTACTTTTGCCCAAAAGCCTTTGGCCCCTCTCACCAGAGCTCAAGGAGATTGCAGGCATCTCTTGGCCTCTGAAGGCATAGAATCATGGAATGGTTTAGGTTGGAAGGGACCTCAAAGCTCCTCCAGTTCCAACCTCCTGCCATAGGCAGGGACACCTCCCACTAGAACAGGTCGCTCAAGGCTTCATCCAGCCTGGCCTTGAACATCTCCAGGGAGGGAGTATTCACAACCTTCCTGTGCAACCTGTGCCAGTGTCTCACCACCCTCACTGTAAAGAACTACTTCCTAACATCTACTTTGAATCTCCCCTCTTCCAGTTTAAAGCCATTATCCCTCATCCTGTCATTACAAGACCTTGTGAATATTCTCTTCCCAGCCCTCCTGTAGCCCTTCAGATACTGGAAGGCTCCAAGGTCTCCTCAAAGCCTTCTCTTCTCCAGGCTGCAGAGACCCAGCTCTCTCAGCCTGTCCTCCTAGGAGAGCTGCTGTAGCCTTCTGAGCATCTTCTTGGCCTCCTCTGGACTGGCTCCAGCAGTTCCATGTCCTTCTTGTGTTGGGGGCTCCAGAACTGCACCCAGTGCTCCAGGTGGGGTCTGAGGAGAGCAGAGCAAAGGGGCATAATCTCCTCCCTTGCCCTGCTGGCCACACTGCTCTTGCTGCATCCCAGCACACAGTTGCTGTCTGGGCTGCACATGCACACTGCAGGCTCATGTGGGGCTTTTCATCAACCCAAACCCCCACGTCCTGTTTCTCAGGGCTGCTCTCCAGGCATTTGCCATCCAGCCTCTGCTTCATCCTCCCTTGCAGCTCCTAGAGTGCCCCATGACCATGAACCCACCTGGCATCTCGAGCCTTTCTGATGTGGATCTTCTAATTGTTCTCTGCTTGTCACAGTTCAGCACAAGTCCCAGAGCCAAGTGCTGACCTCGAGTCCTGCCTGTGAACCTGGTCAGTAGAATGGTGCCCAAACATTCTGCAAGGTGTTTGGATTTTGGGAAAACAAACCTCTCAAAAGAGTCTTAGAATAAGACATTAGTGTGGCCACGCAGTCCAGGCTGCAAGGGTTAGGAAATTCCAAGCTGAGCTGTGGTTGTGTGGCTTTGATTTCACTCCTTTTGGTGTGTAAATGGCACTGCTGTCTTAAATGCCGTGGTCACAGGTGCTACACTTTGTGGATCAAAGGGATGGTGTTTACCTCAGGAGCAGCAATTTAATAGCTGATTTTCTTCTTGTTGACCCAAAGTAGCTGTCGGTCACTGCTTTTAGGCCACCCTTTGGTCCTAGGTCTGTCCACTTATGACTTCCCAAGTGACCCTGATCCATAGAGACTGCCCAAGTTTGCACAAGCCAGCAGCATTTTGCAGAAGGGAAACAGAGGTGCAACTGGCACCCCAGTGTGTGCCTGAAGTGTGTGGTCATAGATGTGACCTCAAGCCCAGGATCTGCTGCTTCTGTGGGCAACCAGGTCCCACTTCTCCTTGCCTATGTATAGGTGAGCACTTTTACTTGCCATGCTCAGTGTATTGGGATGAGACCTTCCCCAGGTATCAATGTGATGGGAGGTGGTGTTTTCATGGGCCTTCTGTGGGATGCTTTTCGAGGCTGGTGCAAATCCGAGCACGGGGAAGCAGGAGCTGCCCAGCATGACTGCACATGTGGCTGTGGGTGCCTGCTGGTGCTGTGGAGAGCACAGGTGTGCAGGGCATGGCATGTGCCAGGGGGCATGCGAGCTGAGCACTTCTGTGCGTTTGTCTGTTGAGTGTGCAGAGCTCCTGGGGGGCTGGTGACTGAAACGGGGGGTTTGTGCATCCTAATTCTGATCACACCCATCCAAGATTTGTTGGAGTTGGCCTCCAACACCTGACATCAAGACTCTGGAGCTTTGCATCAGACTCTGCAGCTGGACATTGGACTGCAGCACAGCACTTGGCTGTGCTCCCTTGCTGCCCTCTGCAGGCGACCACTCCTCATCCATGGCTCCAGCAAAGCAGATGCAGGCCGTCCTGCAGTGGCCAACAGACAGCCTTGGCCTGACTCTCCATGCTTTCTCCCCTCCCAGGACCTCAAAATAACCGTGCTCCTTTGCAAACACAGCTAGAATCCAAGGGCTGCTGGACCTCAGGCGATGAGGTGGCCTGTGCCAGCTGTGCCAGAGGGCACCCACGTCCTCCCCCATCATGGCTGCCTACGGAGCCAGGCAGCTCTCTGACGGCTTTGGCTGCAGTCGGTGCTGGAGGAGGAGTTCGTAGGATGGTGAAATGTGAGTCAGTCCCTAGGCCCTCAACATGCTAGAAGCCAGGCTTGGCAGACGTTCCCAGAGGAGAGCTCCATTCATGGTGGGTAAGCATCATCCCCAATCCAGTGGGGAGAGCTAATGGAGAAACCCTGCTGTCACTAGAATTGTCACTCCTTTCTAAAGCAGAGGGAAACTGCTTGAGCCTGCATCTCTACACTGTGCAGGACCTGAAACTCTCTTCCCCCCTACCCTTTCTCCGCTGGGTTAATCAAGGCTGCAGCCTGTTTGCAAGAGCTTCCTCCTGCTCCTGTGCCCCAGGCCTGCATGAACCACCCTCCCTCTTCCTCCACGGTCTCTCCTGGCCCAAGATGCAAAGCTGGAAATTAGGGTGATGAGAACTATCTTGCCTTCGGTTTGATCCCAGCTCAGGTTGGGATGAAGGGATCTGTAAGTCTGTCTCTGACCTGGGAACCTGGACCTGTACCACCAGGATATTTATTAGTGCTGGTTTCAGAAGCTGTGATCTGATGGGATCCAGAAGAGCCCCAAATGAAACTCCTTGGGCAGATTGGATTCTGCATGCACCAAGCAAATCAAAACATGAAAAAAAGGAGGAAGAACTTGAAACCAGCTTGGTTCTGCAACACTTCATTTTTCAGTTTCTGGGCAGGATTTGTATTTGGCATCTAATTAATCTCAAAACACACAAAAGTGACGCAGTTTTGCAGTTCCACAGTGCCTTTTACCTGGGAAGCTGGAAACACCTTGTTAGGGAAATGGGCTTTGCAATTATCCCATGTGTCTAGATGGAAAAACTGAGCTGGGCTCTGTGATTCTGCCCAGGTTACCCAGACAGTCAGTGGCATAGGTGCAAATGAGGTGGTAAAGGCACTTTCCTGTTCTCAGGACATCCAAGTTAAAGGAAAAGCACAAAGCAGGATCACTACTGAGCTTTCTGGGACCAAGCCCAGCTCCAGCCCTGTTTCCCGGAGCCTGCGCTCGGCCTGACACTCCATAACTGTTGCAAAACTATACAGCAGCTGAGTAATGCGATAGTGGCTTAATTTGTGGTTGCAAATGGAGCTCAATGCAGCTGATTGATGGTGCCTTACTCTGACCACCAGACCCCACAGCTCTTTGTAATGAGAACATAATCATAGAATCATAGAATGGGTTGGGCTGGATTTAAAGCTCGTCTAGTCCAGCTTCCCTACAGTGAGCAGGGACACCTTCAACTAGATCAGGTTGCTAAGAGTCACATCCAGCTTGAACTGGAGTGTTGCCAGGGATGGGGCAACACATCCTTATGATTAAAGCATTAGGAGATAGGGTTTGGTACCACCTCCTGATGGGTAGAACATTTGGAGATAGGGTTTGGTGCCACCTCCTGATGGTTAGAACATTTGGAGATAGGGTTTGGTGCCACCTCCTGATGGTTAGAACATTTGGAGATAGGGTTTGGTGCCACCTCCTGATGGTTAGAACATTTGGAGATAGGGTTTGGTGCCACCTCCTGATGGTTAGAACATTTGGAGATAGGGTTTGGTGCCACCTCCTGATGGTTAGAACATTTGGAGATAGGGTTTGGTGCCACCTCCTGATGGTTAGAACATTTGGAGATAGGGTTTGGTGCCACCTCCTGATGGTTAGAACATTAAGAGATAGGGTTCGCTTCCTGTCTTGTGTTCCTGTTTATGCTGCCCCTGGTTTGGGGCAAGGGGCAGGCTGCATACCTGGACATGTGCAGTTGTGTTTGAGCCTCCAGGCTGATGGCTGAGGATACCTGCACCTCTGCACTTCTCAGGTCTCCTCTGTCATCCACTGCCTGAAAAGTCTCACTGTTAAATTTGAGCCTTTGCAACATTCAGAGTGATGCCAAAGACTGGTGCTGTGAATGGCTGCCTCTTCATGAGCTGTGTAAGAGCCCTGCTGTAAATCATGAAGATTCTGTGAAGCTGAGCATCTAGGTACCACAGTGAAATGCCACCAGTGAGTAGACGTGATGCTTCCTGGCACAGTTTAGTGGTGGACTTTGCTGTGCCTAATGGACTCGATGGTCTCAGCGGTGTTTCCCAACTTCAGTGGCTCTGTGTTTCTATGCCATAGATGAGGCAGTAAAGAAGAACTCGAAAATTAATAAATCCTCCACATATCAAGGAGCAGATAAAGGCAGGAGAAAAGAGCGACAGCACAAGCAAAGGTCTCACGGTGCCTGAAATGGTGGATCTGCAGTGGTGCATCTGGAAGGCAGTATGGGCTTGGCATGAGGAGCAGAGGAGGGAGCAGATGCGGTGGGAATCCTGCGGGCAGTGCCTGTCCTGTGGCTTGTTGGTACCTTAGCACAGGTAAGAGGTCATTTGAGCTCTGGCAGCAGCTGAAGGGAGAGCCAATTGGAACCAGATGTCAGGAAGTGCAAGGCACCACAAACGTGTGGAAGGGCCTCCCAGCCATGGCGGCGGAGCCCCTAACACTGGGGTCATTCACGAAGCAATTAGTTGGCATCCTGCGGTTTTGGCCTGTTAAAAAGGGGAATCAAACTTCAGGAGCTAAGTGGGGCTGCAAGGAGCTTTCCCAGCATGATGGGAAGTGCTGGCACAGAGAATTAGAGTGAGCTCTGGATGCTAGGTGATGGGAGGTGGGATGAATGGACCTACCGTCAATGATGGAAAGACTCCTATTGAGTTCAGAAGGCTTTGCCTCAGGCTGAGTGCTACTGCTTTGGGGGAAAAAAAAAAAGGACAGAGAGGCCAGGACCTCTACTTCTTCAGCTTTCCTGCCAGTACCATCATCAGAGCTTCTGTGAGTTGTGTCTTCTGCGTTTTCTCC
Organism: Tricholaema leucomelas; assembly: GCA_013400475.1. NCBI lineage: Eukaryota > Metazoa > Chordata > Aves > Piciformes > Lybiidae > Tricholaema lacrymosa > Tricholaema leucomelas. The sequence goes on from WAAF01008939.1 coordinate 434,226, forward strand.
TGGGGAGCTGTTATCTGCTGAGCTGTTGAGGCAACAAGCCTAAGGTCACTGTGGGTCCATAGGTGCCTCGGGTCTTTACATCAGGTGTGGGAGAGTTTGTAAAGTGGATGCCATAAATCATCTGAAAGGTATGGCTGAAGCAGGATCATCTGGATGAGTTTTTCTTCCCTAGCTGCGAGTTCTTCATGCTCCTATGATGATGTCCATGCACTTTGTTTTGCCACATCTTCCTCCAATGTACATCATCTTCCTCACGTGCTGTGGAGAGCCTGCAAGGATGTGTTGCAAAAGGACTTTTCTATTTCCTCTTGTGCACAAATCTTAGAAAGATGAGAAAAAAACAGTTCTAAGGCTGGAATTCTTCCTTGTGCTTCTACTCTACAGAAATCCCCCTCCAAAAAAATCTCAGCAAACTTCATATGCTAGACCAATTTTGCAAGCTCAAGAGGGTCAAGTGGTTGTCTGTTTTTGTGGCTGCACACACACTCACACTGCATCCCTCTGGTATAACTTGAGTTTTTTATACCCCTGATTTACTGCAGGAGGGGAAAGGCTGAGTCCCTCAGGGATCAGTCCTGGGACCAGTCTTGTTTAGCATCTTTGTTGTCGCCATGGACAGTGGCATTGAGTGCACCCTCGGCAAGATTGCTGGCAGCACCAAGCTGTGTGGTGTGGCTGATAGCTGGAGGGAAGGATCCATCCAGAGGGACCTTGACAGGCTGAAGAGGTGGGCCCAAACCAAGCTTATGAAGTTCAGCAAGACTGAGTGCAAGGTCCTGCATCTGGATCGAGGCAATCCCAAGCACAAATATAAGCTGGCCAGTGACTGGCTTAAGAGCAGCCCTGAGGAGAGTAAGTATTTGGAGAGCCAGCAGCTCCAGTTGCTGAGCACTCTCCAGTAGAGAGATGCTACTGTGGATCAGGAGAAAGATATCCCAGCCCCTTAGTAAGGGCTAAAAGCTGTTACATTAAGTTTCTATTCATCTGTTTCAGGGTCTGCAAGGCTGCTGCTCCACTGAGCTCAGTAAGCTACAGGATGCACCCAGGGGATGTGGTCTTCAAATGAGTCACAATTCATTTGCGTGCTTGTGGAAGCCTTTTCTCTCAGGAGTTATGCTGCTGGTTAGTATTATGTGAAGGGGTGGTTGTGTGTTGCCCAACACAGCAGCTAATGGAGCAGTAAGAGGCTGAGGCATTCTGTTTTAAGCATCCTCACAGAAGGCCCTTTCTCAGGGCAAGTGTCCCTGAGAGTAAGAAGTGTAAGATTTGGTGCTGTGGCTGGTGTCTGCAAGGTGAATGCTTAAACCCAGATCAGATCCTTTCCTCCTTGCTTGCTTTTAGACACACAGCTGTGATTCTAACCCCACCAGGCTAGTTCAGCTGCCTGTCCTGGATGTGGCTCTTCACAACTTCTCATGAAGAAAATTAACCCCATTCTAGCTGAACCCAGGACACATCTCTGGAGAGTGTCACAGCTCAAAGGTGATGCTTCCCCTCCACTGTCTGTTGGGATGGAGGGATGAGTAGGTATGACTAACACTAACTGGGGGTTGGATTAGATGACCTTTAAAGGTCTTTTCCAAGCCAAAGTATTTTATGATGCTGTGATTCTGTGGTTATTGCATTTGCCTTCCCAGGACTTTGATGTTTAACTGCTCTTCAGCATCTTTTGCTCTAGGATGGTTGGAGGGGGGATTCCCAGATGATGGGACATGTTATGTTACTTGTGTTTATAGCTGAAGCAGAGCTAGAGGAGGCCACAAAAATGATCAGAGGGCTGAAACCTCTCAACTGTGAGACCAGGCTGAGAAAGTTGGTGTTCAGTCTGGAGAAGAGATGGCTCCACGGAGATCTTCTGGAGGCTGATCAGAAATCTGGGGACAGACTTTAGCAGGGCCTGTTGTGACAGGACAAGGGGTGATGGTTTGAATCGAAAAGGCAATTATAGACTGGAGAGAAGTAGGACATTTGTTATGGAGGCAGGGAATTAATGTGGCCGAGTCAGGAAATTATATAAAAAATAGAGTTATTTTATTTTCCTGAAAACCTGCCCCCAAAACTAGATACAGAAATTAACTTAGTTTTAATTATCAGCTTCTTAGTTGGTTGAGAATATCTACATGGATGCCACAGGTAGACTTGACTGTTTTAGAAGTCAGAAGTTGGAAAAGGCTTGAGCTGTTAAATGTAGCGTCCCCAATATCAAGATAGGCTGAGCCAAAGCTACTCACAGCAGGATCAGGCTGGCTTGAATGGAAGGGCGGTCCAAAGGCTTGTCCCTGCGGGTCTTTTAGAAGCCTCCCACGGTCATTGAGGGCTATAAAGCTGCACAAAGGAGGTGCTTAAGGTGAAGCAGTCCTTCGGAGCTTGTCTTTCCCAGCGTCAGGGGCTCGGTGTGTAGAAGCTATCCAGGCAGGGGGCGAACTCCAAGGCAGGAACGAACTCCACGGCAGGAACCTCCCAAGGCAGGGACCCCCAGGTGGGAAGTCCCCCCAATATTTATACCCTTCCTAGACAAAGAGCTGAGTTACTGCATCCTAGGCGCTCAGAGCACAGCCAATCCCCAGCTGATTCCAGCGTGGGCCCGGCACGGGGCACCACTTGTGCCGGAAGGGTCCCTTGCTCCCTCCCTTCATGCCTGCAGGGTGTGGGGGGGAACAGGTCTGTCTGCACCTTTTCCTCTCCCATCCAAACCACAGAGGGAGAGGAATTTTGGGGTATACAGGACACTCCAGGACAACATTGTTTATGCAGAAGGTGGTGAGACACTGAACAGGACTCCCAGCTAGGTGGTAGCTGCCCCATGGCTAGAACCATTTCAGGCCAGGTCCAATGGGGCTCTTAGCAACTTGCTTCAGCTGCAGATGTGGATGGGGCTTGGACTAGATGAACTTTAGAGGTTCTTTCCAAGCCAAAGTATTTTATGATTTTTGTGGTTGTTGCGTTTGCCCTCCCAGCAGTTTGAAGTTTAACTGCTCTTCAGCATCTCTCCTTCTGTGAGGGCAGGAGGATTGCAGGCTTTTGACCATGATGTTGGAGCTGGAGGTCCCAAGCTGTAGCAGAGAGCTCTGAATTTCCTCTGCTCTGCTGTTTGTACAGCAAAGCCAGCACACTAAAAGTGAGAGCAAAACACTACTGCAGGACTGCAGTAGAGGACTCTTGTCTCTATTACCTCTCTTGGTTGTGAGAGGCCATGTGAAGGGCACAGGATGCTGCAGCACCTTGGGCAGTGATGCTGAGAGAGAGAGAGAAAGGTTCATGCAGGCTGAAAACAAAAAGTGTAATCACTCAGATTTTCCATGCAGGCTGTGTGAGGGTATGTGGGCAGGAGTCAGAGCAATGGGCTTGGTGGGGGCTGCTTGGAGCAGGGGGACAACCTTTATACTCTGCACTGCTCCTGGACCTCACCAAGTGAAAAAATCCAAGGGGCTGTGGCTTTATAACTGCTCACTTAACAGGGTGGGAATGACTTACTAAGCCTCTCTATCTGAACAAAAATAACACCAAAACATTCTCTTTTCTCCTCCCCCTCCCAGGCCTGATGACTTTAAAAGGACTTGTGACAAGCTGTGAGCCTTGAGAAAATAAACCACGATGAATTCCCATCCACAGAGACAATCCTGAAGGTATTTGTCCCCTGCTCCCTAGAAAACCACAGTCATGGCTAGAACTGGAGGAGAAGCCATTCATTCAAGCCCCATTTCCCAAACTGTATCACAAGCAATGGTCTCATTCACTCTTAAATGAGCTCTGTGGGGATTCCTCTTTCCCTTGCTTGCCAGGTTAGCTCTGAATAGAGTTTGGGCTTGGCCAATGTCCACAGCACATGTGATGGGAGGACAGAACCTTGGGGCAATCATGTAATCAAGGGGTGGCTGGGAAGAGGATAATCTAATCAGTGAACTAATCACTCTCTAGAAATACCCAGCTCCTCCCAAATGTCCCACTGTGGTAATCTTCAGAAAGGGACTTCAAAGCAGAAGGCATTGCCTTACCTTTTTTTCCCTGAAGCAGTGGGGTTTGAGTGCCATGCTTTGTGTTTGAAAAACTATGTTTTATGTCTGGGGCCTGGCTTTTAGATTTCAGTGAGACTATGTAGGCTGCAGAGCTTGCCCTGTTTGCTACTTGACCCTGCAGAGGTGGCCTGGGCAGACCTCACTGATTTGGTGGTGTGTTAACCCATGCAGGCTGAGAAGGCTGGTTTCTGCCTCAAGCAGGTTTGAGCTCTTAGATAACAAAGAAAATAGTCATTTAGGTGGAAATGCTGATCTGCTGAAGGGTAGGGAGGCTCTTCTCCCAGGCACTGAGTGACAGAACAAGACAACACAGTCTCAGACTGTGCCAGGGCAGATTTAGGCTGGACATTAGGAAGAAATTCTTTACAGAAAGAGTGATTGGCATTGGAATGGGCTACCCAGGGAGATGGTGGAGTCACCATTCCTGGAGGTGTTTAAAAGAAGGCTGGATGAGACACTTAGTGCCATGGGTTAGTTAATTAGAAGGCTTAGGTGGTAGATTTGACTCGATGATCCTAGAGGTCTCTTCCAACCTGGTTAATTCTGTGATTCTGTGATACAGAGGGATCTGGCCAGACTAGATCAGTGGGCTGAGGCCAGTGGTCTAAGGTTCAACAAGGTCAAGCACTAGGTCCTGCACTTGGGTCACAGCAACCCCCTGAAAGCTTCAGTCTTGGTCAAGAGTGGCTGGAAAACTGCCCAGTAGTGAAAGCCCTGGGGATGCTGGTTGACATGACCTGGGGCTCCTGAGTATGATCCACAATGTGCCTGAGTGGCCAAGAAGGCCAATAGCATCCTGGCTTGGATCAGCAGTGGCCAGCAGTGATTGTCCCTCTGTACTCAGCACTGGAAATGCCACACCTCAAATACTGGGTTCAGTTTTGGGCCTCGCAGTCCAAGAGGTTCAGCAGCATGTCTGAAGGGCAACAAAGCTGCTGAAGGGTCTAGAACACAAAACTTGTGATGAGCAGTTGAGGGAATTGGGGTTGTCAGGATCTGGGCCATGCTGCCCAGGGTGGTGAGGGAGTCCCCATCCCTGGAAGGGTAGATGTGGTGCTGAGAGTTTAGTGAAGTCCTGGCAGTGCTTGGTTAATAGCTAGAGCCAATGTTCTTGAAGGTTTCTTCCAGCCAAAATGATCTGTGTTCTTAAATCAGAGACTTGACCCAGGTCTAGGTCCAAAAGAAAAGTAATCCGTGCTTGCTTTCTTGATGTATGTGATGTTTTTGACTGTGCTGGCTCAGCTGGCACTTTGTGGGGAGCAGAGCTGTGGCTCCAACCACTTCCTGACCATCAGAGTAGGAGGAGGGGCACAGAGTGCTTGGAAGCTGCCATTTCCCCTTGCACTGATCCCCACAAATCATGACTTTGCTTCTCTGAATGGAGATGTGAGAGGATTTACACTGGAATACACCACTGGAAAGGATGAGGTTACCAGAGGGCAGGCTGTGTTCTATGTGAAGCTTTGTGGGTTGCCTGTAAAATGTTGTGGTTTGAGCTGGTCAGAAGGACAAGGGTTTGCATGAAGGAATTAGAAAGTTGTTTTCCTTCTGTGCACCAGAAACCATCTCCTTGGTTTCATTGTAAATCTACAATCAGAGATGTGCAAAAAGTTGCTCTTATCACAGGATCCCAGCACCACTGGGCAGGGATCTCTAGAGATCACTTTGTCCAACCCCCCTGCTAAAGCAGAGTCACCTACAGCAGGATCACAATGCCCTGGTGGGTTCGGAATCTCTGCAGAGAAGGAAGCTCCACAACCTCTTTGAGCAGCCTGCTCCAGGACTCCAGCACTCTCACAGCAAAGAAGTCTCTCCTCCTGTTCAGATGGAACCTCCTGGATTCTAGTTTGTGCCAGCTGACCCTTTTAGTGTTTCTGGGCACCACTGGAAAAAGTCTGGCCCCATCTTCTTCCCTTTAGATTTTATCAGCATTGATCAGATACCCTCCGGGGCTGCTCTTCTCCAGGCTCAACAGCCCCAGGGCTCTCAGCCTTTCCCTCTCACAGAGACAGAAGTACTCCTGCCTTTTTGTGTGTGCACATAGCAAGCTTTGCATAAGGAGGCCCTGTGCTGCTCCATCAAGGCTGAGCAGGGTGGGCAGGAAGGGGAAAGGACCACGCAGGCATGAGGTTTGATGGGAAATTCTCTTGCAATGGGTGGAGAGTCCCTTGCAGAAGGGATGGGGAGCAGCAAAGGCCATGATATCAACCAGATGGCAAGACAAACCACCTACTGCCTAAGGAGAGAATTAGGACACGTGGATGTTTTTACTAATCCTGTTCTCCTGGGAGATAGATCTGTCTGGTCAGTATAGATGATGCAGGAGTATCTGCAGGACAGAGGATAAGAAAGAAAAGAGTTTTGCTTACACAGGCTGCCCACTCACAAGTTCTTCTTAGCCGTAAGGCAACAGAAAACAGCCACAAGTTGTGCCGAGGGGGGTTTAGGTTGGACGTGAGGGACAATTTCTCCTCCTCCAAAGAGCTGTCAAGCCCTTGAACAGGCTGTCCAAGGCAGTGGTAGAAGCTCCATCTCTGGAGGGATTTAAAAGCCGTTGTAGAAGTGGTGCTGAGCGACACAGAATCACAGAATGGTCTGGGTTGGAAGAGACCTCCAAAGGTCATCCAGTCCAACCCTCCCTGCAGTCAACAGGGACACCCTCAACCAGCCCAGGTCACGCAGAGCCGTGTCAATCCTCGCTTTGAATACCTCCAGGGATGAGGCCCCAGCCACCTCCCTGGGCTACCTGTGCCAGTGTTCCACCACTGGTATAGCTGTGACTTTGTAGTGCTGGGTGAATGGTTGAAGTTGATAATCTCAGAAAGGTCTCTTCAAACCACAGTGATTTTATGGTTCTGTGATTCCCTTGGGAGTCACTATAAATAAACCAAACCCTTTTTTTGGTGAGAGCTGGTGGCCCCTTGGAGGAGCTTGTAGAGGGAAGATGCATGAAATAGATTTACATGGTCTGTTTTAATTCCTTAAGGACTCTGTTGTGAGTAGCAGAGCTGATCCAGAGCTCTGCTTTGGAGGATGAAGTCTTGAGTGTGAGATACAGCTAAGAGCTTTGCTGGAAGGCCATTTCAATGGGCTTTCTTGGAGAAATGTACTGAATTTACCAATGAGACCAAAATGCTGCCCTGGGTTAGGCAGAAGTCCCTTCAGAGAAGGTCCAGTAAAGCTCTGTCTGGGGACTGGAAACCAGCCTACAGAATGACACTTGGGCAGCAGCTGCTGTGGAAGCTGCATTTCCACAGAGGTTTGTCTCCCACGGGCTGCTTCTCCGCTCCCCTTTCTTCCCAGTCAAGCAACCGTGACAGTCTGGGACAGGACGTTGTGGTACAGGCACCGCTTGGGTGCCTACACCTGTGCCAACTCAGGGCAGTCGCTGCCACCTTCACAACTGAGCCTGCACAAAGAAAGGTGAAGCAGAGGTCACCTGGAATGCTGGGGGCACTGCCTGCCTTGAGGCCACCACAGCACTGCGTGCAGGTGCCCCGAGAATGACTCAGCTAAACTGGGATCCCAATGCACATGACCCACCCTGCTGTGGGACCACCTCTACCAACCAGCCCTAGGCAGGGAATGAAGGTGGATTCAGGAATAAAAGGCAGCACAGCCAAGAGGAGCCTGAGCACACTGGATGCTACTGGAACTCTGAGTGCTGATACTTTTCTCCTCTTACCTCTGGTCCTATCTCCCTTCTCTTTCTACCCCTTTCTCTTTACCTCCTCTCTCTCTCCGGCACATAGTAGACAATCACTTTACCTCAAGAGCAGTTGTATAATCAGAGAACTATGCACAAATGTGTAATCAATACATCTACAACCACTCCAGCCATGCTGGTGCTAGTTCACCTTGTTTCATTCCTCAGGTGTCTCTAAAAGAACTGTTCCTTGGAGACCAAGTTGCACCAGCTGCTAACTGACCTTGTGGTGAGCAAGATTTTGGGTGAGTGGGGGAGCTGATCACAGAATGGTTTGGAAGGTCCTTTTTAAAGATCATCTGGTACAATCCCATTGCAGTGAACAGAAACATCTTCAGCTAGAGCAGGTTGCTCAGAGCCTCAAACAAGCTGACCTAGAATGTTACCAGGGATGGGACAGCTTCATAGAATCGTAGAATCAACCAAGTTGGAAGAGACCTCCAAGATCATCCAGTCCAACCTAGCACCCAGCCCTATCCAATCAACTAGACCATGGCACTAAGTGCCCCATCCAGTCTTTGCTTGAACACCTCCAGGGATGGTGACTCCACCACCTCCCTGGGCAGCCCATTCCAATGCCAATCACTCTCTCTGGCAAGAACTTCCTCATAACATCCAGCCTGAACCTGCCCTGGCACAGCTTGAGGCTGTGTCCTCTTGTTCTGTTGCTGGGTGCCTGACAGAAGAGACCAACCTCACCTGTCTACAACCTCCCTTCAGGTAGTTGCAGACAGTAATGAGGTCTGCCCTCAGCTTCCTCTTCTGCAGGCTGCACACCCTCAGCTCCCTCAGTCTCTCCTCACAGGGCTGTGCTCCAGGCCCCTCACCAGCTTTGTTGCCCTTCTCCAGACATATTCCAGTTCCTCAACCTCTCTCTTGAATTGAGGAGCCCAGAACTGGACACAGCACTGAAGGTGTGGCCTGAGCAGTCCTGAGTACAAGGGAAGAATAAGCTCCCTTGCCCTGCTGGCCACACTATTCCTGATACAGGCCAGGATGCCATTGGCTCTCTTGGCCACCTGGGCATACTGCTGGCTCATGTTCAGCTACTATCTACCAGTACCCCCAGGTCCCTTTCTGTCTGGCTGCTCTCCAGCCACTCTGTCCCCAGCTTGTAGCACTGCTTGGGGTTGTTGTGGCCAAAGTGTAGAATCCTGCATCTGGCCTTGTTAAATCTCATCCCATTGGCCCCTGCCCACCCATTCAGCCTGTCTAGGTCCCTCTGCAGAGCTCTCCTACCCTCCAACCACCTCTTTGGGCAGCATGGACCAGTATCTTATCACCTGCAGCATGAAAACTTTTTCATTCTATCTATTCTAAATGTCCATACTTTTAGTTTGAAATCATCTCCCCTGGTCCTGTTAAACAAGCTCTGCTAAAAAGGTTGTGCTTGTCTTTCTTGCCCAGGGGTGTGGTAGATGCCCCATCCCTGGAAACATTGCAGGTCAAGACTGTGAGCAGCTTGCTCTACTTGCAAGTGTTCCTGCTGACTGCAGGGGGTTTGGACTAGATGACCTTTAAAGTCCTGTCCAACCCAACCTATTCTATGATTCTAGGAAATATCACTGTCCTTCAGGTCATGGTTATCTGCTCTTTGGTTGTGGTGGATGCTTCTTGTCATCTAAATCTAACATTGCATTTTGCTGCCTAAAACACATACCTGAGCTGAAGCATTCTGGCAACTTGATAGTCCTGGTGGAGCTGAGTGCCCTGCCCTCCTCATTCCTTACTGCTCTGCCAGCTTCTGTGACCTAAACAGCTTACCTCAGCTACAAGTAATATGTATTTACTTTCATGAAAGCTGATGACAACGTTGACTACCTCTGGGCAAGGCAGCAAATCCTGACAACTATTGGTGATACTTTCCCACTGAATAATACCTCCCAGCTTCTGCAAGCTGGCCAGTCTCAATCTATTGAATGCTTCATTTCTATAGCACAGCAGAAGCTTCTCAAACAGGGGGTTGTGCAATGTTAAGTCATGCACCACATGAAAGTTTGCCTTTTGCCTGTAAGAGACTCTTTGATGAGCAGAACTCATAATTTTGGCAGAAAATGAGATCAGGCCACGAAAAGCATTGACTGATGTTTGGAGTGGAAGCAATTATTTTGTAAAGGTGGAGTGGTGTCACCTGGCCTAATTTTAACCAAATCACAGTTAGTTGCCTGATCCAAACTAGCTGTCAAGGTTTGTTCTGCAGTCAACGGAGTGAGATCAGCCCTCCAGCAGCTGAATCATCTAATCTATGTTAGACATCTGTCTTACAGCTGTTTGGAAGTGCCTGCCTGTCTCCATTGACTGAAGAAAAGGAGTGAGGATTAATTTTGAGCTGGCCTGTGTTAGAGCTACCTGAGTAAAATCACTGCTCCTGGTAAAATACTGGCACAGCCTTACTATGGCTTTCTCCAGCCGTTGAGAAATGCATTGTTCCCCTTCAGCACTCTCATGACTCACAGTCTAGGGATCTTCAGGTAAGGCATAGGAGGAATCCTTAACTCACAAGGGCAAGGGAGGGGATTCTGCCCCTTTACTCTGCTCTCCTCAGACCCCACCTGTAGCACTGTGTGCAGTTCTGGAGCCCCCAGTGCAAGAAGGACATGGAACTGTTGAAGCCAGTCCAGAGGAGGCCATAAAGATGCTCAGAGGGCTACAGCAGCTCTGCTAGGAGGACAGGCTGAGAGAGCTGGGTCTCTGCAGCCTGGAGAAGAGAAGGCTTTGAGGAGACCTTGGAGTCAGATACCTTCCAGTATCTGAAGGGGACTACAGGAGGGCTGGGGAAGGACTATTCACGAGGTCTTGTGTTTTCCCCAGCAAATGCCTTGGAAGCAAGTGGCAAATTCAAGAGAAAGTTATGTGGGTTGAGGATGGACGTTCACATGTGATGCCTGCACCCCGCCTTGGGGGAAGGGGCCATGGCCAGTCTGAGTTGCTGTGAGCTCTACCAAAGTAGCTCAGCCATGGGGCACAGGTGAGCTTGTCAGCAGAGCTGGGCCAGAAGGCACTGAGCAGTTGAAGATGCTGAAAGATGGGCTAGATGTGTTCTCTGAGTGATGAGGCTTTGTTCCAGCTGTGTGGTCATCACTGCTCAGTCTGTGCTTGGATAGGTGAGGTGGGTCAGTAACAGCTCATGGCAGGTAGCTAAGGACATCCTTACAGTGTTGTAACACTCTTCTAAGGCCTCAGCCCAGATAAGAAGGGGACCCACTGCCTCAGGCACCCCATGAGTTCCCTAGAAAGGGAAGCAGAAGAGATGAACAGATGGTGGACAAAGGGGAAGAGAAGGAGGTGGAGAGTGCTTTTCCCCCCAGTTAGGAGGAGGGAATGCTTGTCCATGCAGCACCATGTAGATAGGACATTAGGCAAAGCCTTTTCCTCAGAAGGGTTGTCAAGCACTGTGCCAGGCTGCTCAGGGCAGTGGTGGAGTCACCATCCCTGCAAGGGCTTAAAAGACAGTTGGATGAGGTACTGAGAGGCATGCCTTAGTGGTGACTTTGTGGTGCTGGGTTAATAGTTGGAACTGGTCATCTTAAAGGGCCTTTCCAACCAAAATGATGTACCAAGTCATCTCTGAATGAGATCAGCATTATGCTTGGTAGCACAGTTCTGGTCCTGGTGGGAGATGTTGAGGTACTGGAACATGTCCAGAGAAGGGCAACAAAGCTGGTGAGGGGCCTGGAGCACAGCCCTGTGAGGAGAGGCTGAGGGAGCTGGAGGTGTGCAGCCTGCAGAAGAGGAGGCTCAGGGCAGACCTCATTGCTGTCTACAACTACCCGAAGGGAGGTTGTAGCCAGGTGGGGTTAGTCTCTTCTGTCAGGCACCCAGGGACAGAACAAGAAGACACAGCCTCAAGCTGTGCCAGGGCAGGTTCAGGCTGGATGTTATGAGGAAGTTCTTGCCAGAGAGTGATTGGCATTGGAATGGGCTGCCCAGGGAGGTGATGGGGTGCCCATCCCTGGAGGTGTTTGAGATGTTAGGGATTGGAAGGGACCCAAAGGGATCATCGAGTCCAACTCCCCTGCCAGAGCAGGGCCATACAATCTAGCTCAGGTAACATAGGAACATATCCAGACAGGCCTTGAAAGGCTCCAGAGAAGGAGACTCCACAACCTCTCTGGGGAGCCTGTGGCAGTGCCCTGGGACCCTTACAGTCAAGAAGTTCTCCCTTGTGTTGAGCTGGAACCTCCTGTGCTGCAGCTTCCATCCATTGCTCCTTGTCCTATCCCAGGGAGCAGTGAGCAGAGCCTGTCCCCCATCTCCTGACCCCCATTTCTTGGATATTTATAAACATTTTTAAAATCCCCTTTCAATCTTCTCTTTTACAGACTAAACATCCCCAGGTCCCTCAGCCTCTCCTTATCAGGCACTGCTCCAGTCCCCTAACTGTCCTCGTAGTCTTCCCTTGGACCCTCTCCAGTAGATGCCTCTTAAACTGGGGAGCCCCGAACTGGAGGCAGTACTCAAGATGAGGTCTCACAAGGGCAGAGTAGATGTGGAAGAGAACCTCTCTTGATCTGCTGGACACACTCTTCCTAATGCATCCCAGGATCCCATTGGCCTTCTTGGCCACAAGGGCAGATTGCTGTCCCATGGATAACTTGTTAGCCACGTTTGTGAATTCTCCTTGTCTGGAGCCTTTCAGAACTTGCCTGGGCCCATTCCTGTGCAACCTGCTGTGGGTGACCCTGCTTTAACAGGAAGGTTGGACCAGCTGACATCCAGAGATCCCTTCCAACCTCCACCACGATGGGATTCTGTCAACAGTGCTGGAAGTGCACAGACGCAGAGTCGCAGCTCTGAAGTGCTGAAACCAGCCAAGGATGTAGAAGCTATTAGCTACAAATAAAACAAATGAGTGCATTTCATGACCTGCTAATTTGTAAGCAGAGAGAGAAAAGCAAGTCAAATCAAACTGCTATTTGCAGCATGTTGTTTGCTTTGCTCTAATGAGAAATACAACTGAAACAAAGTGCCAGTGTTCTACCCAGGCAAACAAAAATGTGTCTGTGTGAGAGTGACATTTTTCTCCTGTTAAGCAATTTAAATGAGTGAAGTTGAAAGGATTAGAGAAATCTCATGGCTCATCCTTTAAGCTCTTTGTTAGCTTCTGCATTTCACTGATTCCATGGGGGACAGCCTGGATGGAAGGGTGTAAAGTGGTTAATCATCAATTAGTGTCAGTTGGAGCAATTCTGGTTTTTAAAGATGAGTTCCGAGTTCCCTCTTGGGAATAGGCTTTTCTTTCAAGAACGATTCCTGATATTGATCAAGAGAAGTGGAAACTTCTTTTTGGTTATACTGATTCTATTTTAGCTTCTTTCACCACCTGCTGTGAGGATTGGCTTCTGCAGCTGCAGTGCTTGGCGTTGAAAAGGGCATTTGTGAGCAAGAGTGGCCAAGAATGGCTTATGTGGCTAAGAAGACCAATAGTGGGGTTCTCACTACAAGAAGGACATTGAAGTGCTGGGGCAGATCCAAAAAAGCCCAACGAGGCTGGTGAAGCGTCCAGAACAGAAGTCTTGTGATGAGCAGCTGAAGAAACTGGGGTGGTTTGGCCTGGAGAAAAGGAGGCTGAGGGCAGACCTTTTGGTTCTTTACAATTCCCTGAAAGGAGGTTGGAGCCAGCTGGGAGTTGGTCTCTTCTCCCAAGGAAGAAATGATAGAGCAAGAGGGAAGAGCCTCAAGTTGCTTCAGGGGAGGTTAAGGTTGAACATAAGGAATGTTTTTTTCTCTGAGAGGGTGGTAAAGCCCAGGGCCAGGCTTCACAGAGGAGTGAAGGGACTTAAAAGGCATGTCCATGTGGTGCTGAGGGACAGAGTTTGGTGGTAGCCTGGCAATATTAGGTTAGTAGTTGGATTTGATGTTCTTAAAGGTCACTTCCAACCAAAACAATCTATGATTCCACACCTGGGTACTGCAGGTTTCTCTTCTTTCCACCCCAACAAGTTTTGCACTACAACAGGTTGTTGGAAAGTCACCAGATGTGCTGACAACCTGCAGCCAGGAAGAGTTTCTATTCCATCTTTCTTCAGTGCTCAGGATTGGCTCTCAAGTACTTGAGTGTTTGAGATATTTGTGTTCTGGACAAGAGTCCCTGGGGAGAGCAGCAGAGCCACCGTAAGCACGGAGGAAATGTGGATTTGGAACCATATCCAGAATTAAGTCTTCCTCTCTAATGGGCTGAACTGAGATCTCTGATCTGGGAAGTCCCAAAAGGCTTCAGCTGGAGCCCATGTGTCCGGTAGAAGGCATTTTGAGATAGAGGAAGGCCAACTGGCTGAGGTCCAGGGGAGAGCAGCAAGAACCATCAGAGGTCCAGAAAGCATGACCTCCAGCAAGGCCTGAAAGAGTTGGGATTGTTTAGTCTAGAGGAGAGAGAGTTGCAGAGAGATTTGCTGGGAGACTGCAAGTATGTAAAAGGGCACTGTGGAAAGGAAGAACCTGTTCCTTGAGTCCATACAGGAGAAGAGCCAACACATTTTCAGCTAAATCAGGAGCAAGACATTTAGGGTCAGACAGGAGGAGAGCAAGGTAAGGTTAGTTCTGTTAAGCAAATGTCTTTGAGTAGAACTAATCCTATGAGGGTGAAAAATACTGGACTGGGAGACCTGGCAAAATCACTTCTAGGGTTTTTTTTTGGTTGGGTTTTTTTTTTTTCCCTGGATACTGAAGTTACTTGGATTCTGATCCTGATTTCTCAGCTCTGGTGCATTCACACAGCTGTGAACGTGGGATGTAACTTCTGGTTCACCAGCCCCAAACAGATGAACTCAACTAGTCAGGTGAACTAGTCTTATGCAGGGCAGATGTTATCCTGTGCAGAGCAGGGGGAATAACCATCTGTGAGTCACCCTGGGAGCCTCCGTGGCTGGAATGTGCATCCCCAGGTGCTGTTGAACTTGATAACCTTAAGGTCTTTTCCATTCTAAACAAGTCTATGATTCTGTGTTCCCCTGTCTCTGTGCAGTTCTCCACATTCTGGGCTGTTCCAGCCTCTGGAGCAGTGAAGGTTATTACAGGTTGATAAGAAAAGGGTAAGACTGTTTCAGTTGTTTTGTCTCATATTTGCTATGCTCCATTTTTCTTCCAGGTTATTCTCAGTGAGGTTCTCTGTTTTGCTGCTTCTTTGTTTTGTTGCTGTTATGGGATTTTTTTGTGCATTTCTTTCTTATTCCCTTTCCTATCCTTTCTCTCTCTCTTTCTCTCTCTCTTTCTCTCTCTCTCTCTCTTTCTCTCTTTCTCTCTCTCTTTCTCTCTCTCTTTCTCTCTTTCTCTCTCTCTTTCTCTCTTTCTCTCTCTCTTTCTCTCTTTCTCTCTCTCTTTCTCTCTCTCTCTCTTTCTCCCTCTCTCTTTCCCTCTCTCTTTCCCTCTCTCTTTCCCTCTCTCTTTCCCTCTCTCTTTCCCTCTCTCTTTCCCTCTCTCTTTCCCTCTCTCTTTCCCTCTCTCTTTCCCTCTCTCTTTCTCTTTCTTTTTTTCCTGTGTTGTTGTTGCTTTGTTTGTTCTGTTTCGTGAGATCCAAGCTGTAACAGGTCCTCATCTTAGATTTTTAGGTTATAAATGACTTTTACAGCCAGCTTGTTGCTCAGGCTAATCTGACCTGTGTGATAATCTGCTGTGTATCACAGCCTCCCTGATGATGAAGATCTATGGTCCTAGCTCCACAGATGGCCACCAGTCTGGAGGGAGTGTGTGGCCAAAGTCTGAGCACAGCACATAGAAGTCCTGCTGGTGTGGACTCCGCACAGTGTTCCCCAGACAAGAAGATGTCCATCCTTATATCCTGAGTGTCCAGGAGAGAAGGAAGAGTGTGAGCAGCTCTTCTTGCAGACCCTCACTGTGGGGCTACTGCCAGCCACAAAGAGCAAACCTTCTTGCCCAGTGCATGTCTGGGTGCTCCTGAATTAGGGCAAAGGGCCTGCCTGTGCTGTCTGAGCACCTTCCCATGGTGCACACGTGCTCAGCATCATATGATGTGCTTCTTGCAGGGAACACCCTGCCTGAATCTAGGCCATCTCTAGTCAAAGGGTGATTCCCAACAGACTGCACTTCAGTCCGTTTTTGAATGTCTTACAGAGCAGGGTTTCCACCACAGTCCCTGGAGAGGATGTTCCACCATCCAGTAGGTTAGATATCACTGCTAAGAATGTTTCCCCTTGGTACTCAAGAGTTCATTTTCCATTTCTTAATCCTATCTTGTGATTCCTGGTTATTCCCTTGTTGGGCTAACCTAAACAATTCCTCCCCTTCCCCAAATGTCAGCAGACAGTTGTCCTCCTTTGCTGTCCCCCAGCCAAACTATACATATTTAGCTCCTTCAGTTTTTCTCCTCATAAGTCAATCCTTCCAACCACTTACTCATCTGTGTCATCCCCCTTTGACTTCTCTCCAGCTTGAAGCATTCCAGCGCTGCTGAAGCATCCAGAAGCAAATCAAGTCCCCAGTGACTTCAGCCCAAAGAGAAGGCTAACAGAGAAAAACCTTGTTTATGAGAACATCCCTGCAGCCATCTTTTTGGTCAGGGGGTGGAAACAGGGGTTTGGTGCTACCCCTGAGACCTGGCTGGAGCAGAGCTGCCAAGTTCATTCAAATATTCCACTGAATCCAGGCACTGGGAACGGCCGAGACGTGGTGTCCTGCTGCCTTGTTTTCATTCAGTTCATTGTAATCCCCTGTGGCGGGGTTGGAAGGACACGAAGAGGAAGGGCTGGCCCAAGGAAGCACAGCAATAAATGCACTGACAGAGCCTGATACCAAGTGCCACAGCCTGTCCATGCCAAGGTCAGTTCATGACAGAGAAAACGCCAAGAGTACCTCTTCCATTTCCCAGGGGACCCTTTTTCTGTCTAAACATGAAGGACAAGAAGTTGCTTTCTGTTTGCCTTCTGTCCTGAGCCAAGACCGATGCTCACCTTGTTTTCTTTGGGCATTCATATGTGTTTGCCAGTGCAGGCCACAAAAACCCCATTCTCCAGTCTTCCTCTAAAAGGTAGGAAGAACAAGCTTAGGAAGAACAGGCTGACAGCAGATGCAAAAGGTTCTGGACCACTGCAAATCTTGTTTCCATTTAGAGTAAATTAAACATCAAGGAAAGCAGCTCCACGGAGAAGGGCCTGGAAGCCCTGGTGGGCAACAAGCTCACTATAGCTAGCAATGTTCTCTTATGGCCCAAAAGGCCAATGGGGTCCTAGAGTGCATTCAGAACAATATGGCCAGGAGGTTCAGAGAAGTTCTCTGCTTCTACACCTAGTGAAGCCACATCTGGAGTACTGGGTCCAGTTCTGGGCTCCTCAGTTCAAGAGAGACAGAGAGCTACCAGTGAGAGCCCAGTGCAGGGCTAGGAAGGTGATTAAGGGACTGAAGCAGCTCTGAAGAAGAAAGGTTGAGAGTCTTGGGACTGTTGAGCCTGGAGAACAGCAGACTGTGAGGGGATCTGATCAATGTTCAGCAAGAGTTAATGAGTGGGTGGCAAAGGGATGATGCCAGACTCTTTTCAGTGGTGCCAAGTGACAGGACAAGGGGCAGTGGGCACAAACTAGAACCCAGAAGGTTCAGTTTGAACATGAGAAAAAAACCTCTTTGCTGTGAGGGTGCTGGAGCCCTGGAGCAGGCTGCCCAGAGAGGTTGTGGAGTCTCCTTCTCTGGAGAGACTCCAAACCTGCCTGGACATTATGATCCTGGGCAGTCTGTTTTGGGTGACCATGTTTTAGCTGGAAGAGGGACAGGGGTCTGCTGGAGAGAGTGCATGTGCTGGAAGGTGGTCCAAAAAAGGGCCACAAGGATGATCAGAGGGCTGGAGCTGCTCTGCTGTGAGGAGAGACTGAGGGAGTTGGAGCTGTCCAATGTGGAGAGGAGAAGGCTCCCAGGTGACCTTATTGAGGCCTTTCAGTATCTGAAGGAGGCTACAAGAAAGCTGGGGAGGGACTTTTTAGGCTGTCAGGTAGTGATAGGACTGGGGGGAATGGAACAAATCTGTAAATGGGTAGATTCAGACTGGATGTTAGGAAGAAGTTGTTCAGCATGAGGGTCCTATCACTACCTGACAGCCTACAAAATCCCTCCCCAGCTTTCTTGTTAGCTCCCTTCAGATACTAAAAGGCCTCAATAAGGTCGGCTGGGAGCCTTCTCCTCTCCAGATTGGACAGCCTCAAATCTCCATCTTTGGGTTTCCAAACACACCCCCTCCACCTTGTCCTGTCACAACAAGCCTTGTTCAAAAGGCTCTCCCCATAGTTCCTACAGGTCCTTTTAAAATCATATAGAATCATAGAATCAACCAGGTTGGAAGAGACCTCCAAGATCATCCAGTCCAACCTAGCACCCAGCCCTAGCCAATCAACCAGACCATGGCACTAAGTGCTCCATCCAGTCTATTCCTGAACACCTCCAGGAACGGTGACTCCACCACCTCCCTGGGCAGCCCATTCCAATGCCAATCACTCTCTCTGCCAACAACTTCCTCCTAACATCCAGCCTAGACCTGCCCCGGCACAGCTTGAGACTGTGTCCCCTTGTTCTGTTGCTGGTTGCCTGGCAGAAGAGCCCAACCCCACCTGGCTACAACCTCTCTTTAGGTAGCTGTAGACAGCAATGAGGTCTGCCCCGAGCCTCCTCTTCTGCAGGCTGCACACCTCCAGCTCCCTCAGCCTCTCCTCGCAGGATTTGTGTTCCAGGCCCCTCACCAGCTTTGTTGCCCTTCTCTGGACACCAGGAGGTCTCCCCAGAGGTTTCTCTTTTGCAGGCCGAACAACCTCAGCTCTCTCAGCTGTGATGTGAGCCACTGATATTTCATGTTTATTTACTGCTTTTACACTGTTTTAATCTCTCTCCTTTTCCTCCTCTGTTAAATGGCACTGTAAAAATAGTGTTTTGAGCAAAAAGCATGGGAAAGTCCAAAAGCCTGACTGCATTCCCAGTAAAACCCCAGCAGTTCCCACAAATTGGAGATTTCCCTCCCTCCTCCCCAGCTCTCATTCTTTTTTTTGCACTGCCTAGGAATTGATAGATTCAAGGCGACTGTGCAGGAATTGGGGTTGGAAAAGAAGGGAGTGGGGAAGGGGAGGGGAGCAGGGGAGAGCAAATGGAAAAAAATACACCACTGTAGTAGCCACAGAATTCTTCTCTGCTCCAGCTTCTCCTTTGAACTGCTTCCCCCCCTGCCCCCCCTCTTTAATAAGGAACAAATTTTCAGTGTGCTATGGGAAAGTTTGAATGCAACATATTTCTGACAGGTCACTGTCAGTTCACTCTAAAGAGTTTTGGGATGCCTCCTTTTTATTTCTTTTTGATTCCTGCCCCCATACCGTTGTCCTTCCTCTTCTTTCTTCCTTTCTATCTCTTGTTCTCTCTTCCCCCCCCCCCCACTCTCTTTAGAGCGGGTGCAGCACGATGGCTCAGATGATAGCAGCCACATGTGGTAGTGGCACATGTGGGTAGTGGCATGCAGGGCACTTGGCGTTAATCACAGAATCCCAGCATGATGGGAAGGGGAGAAGGGATTTCTGGAGATCATCTAGGCCAGCCCCCACCCTGCTGAAACAGTCTCATCCAAAGCAGGTTGCCCAGGATTGCATCCAGGCTGGTGTTGAATCTCTCCAGAGGGGACTCCAGAGCCTCTCTGGGCAGCCTGCTCCAGGGCTCCTGGACTCTCAGGTTCAATGCCAGCTCTGGTGCATTGCTCAGACAGTGTCTCAGGGTACAGGGTAAGCTGTCCAGGGCCAAACCCCTGGATGCTCCTGGACAATGTTAAATTTATTCTTCTGGCAAATTTGAGGACACTAATAAATATTTAGGGAGGGGGAGAGCGGGAATGGAACATACAGTATAAGGACAGGGATCTGCCAGGGAGAATCCAAGGGAGGGCTATGAGGGTGATTAGGGGACTTGAGCACTGCCTGATGGGGAGAGGCTGAGGGACCTGAGGCTGCTTAGTCTGGAGAAGACTGAGAGGGGATTTAATAAATGTTTCTAAATATCTGAGGGCTGGGGGTCAGAAGGGAGGGACAGGCTCTGCTCACTTGCTGCCTGGGATAGGACAAGGAGCAATGGATGGAAGCTGCAGCACAGACGGTTCCACCTCAACCCAAGGTGATCTGCTCTAGGTGATCCTGCTCTGGCAGGTGGGGGGGCTGCACCAGATGATCTTTTGGGGTCACTTCCAGCCCCTGACATTCTATGATTCTATGAAGGAGGAACTTCTTTCCTGTAAAGGTCCCAGAGCACTGGCACAGGCTCCCCAGAGAGGTTGTGGAGTCTCCTTCTCTGGGGACTTTCAAGACCTGTCTGGATGCATTCCTGTGTGACCTGAGCTACATAGTATGGTCCTGCTGTGGCAAGGGGGTTGGACTGGATGATCTCTTTGGGTCCGCTCCAGTCCCTGACATCTGTGATCCTGTGATCCAGGGCTCAGCATAGCTGAGACAAATAGAGCTGGAGGCTCTGAGGCTGAAGGCTGCTCCTTCAGAGGACTAGGGTGCTTCTGACCAACTCCTCCCAACGGAGACAGAGCCAGTGGTGAGCTGCACAGGAATCTTCAGACACCCTGGGCACCTGGAGGCCCAACGTGAGATGCTGAAGTAAAGAGTTGCTTTGACCTTGTTGGATAAATCTCTTGGTATTCAGCCAGTTTCCTCTACAGCCTGGCTGAGGGTGGTCAAGCCCTGGTTCCTTGCCCAAACATAAGGATAGCTGGCTTGAGAAAGCACTTGTAATGCCCAGCACTGTTTTTTTGAAGGACAAAAGCTGGTGCAGACTGGTACAGCTGGGGCTATTCTGGGAGCAGGCAGAGGAAATGCTTTTTAGGGGAAGCCAGCAAAAGAGCCAGGCCTTTTTTGTCCTGTCTGCTCTGAAGCTGTGGTGATTGCTGCTCCTGAGGGTTGGCTTGGGGCTGCTGGTTTGAAACAGGAGGTGCTCTCCTTTATTTCCCTTCCTCCTCTCTGCAGCAGTGGCATCCAGCATCTCTTCCAAGCTCTCTCTGGTCTCTCCTCCTTCTTTCTGTCCTTTATCTTCTTGCAGGATCAATCTATGGGGTCTGCTTGACCCCACTGTGGAAAAGCCTTATGCTACCTTCACCCACTGCGTTCCATGCTGGCTGAGACTGTGCTCAGCCAGAACCTCCTTGCATGTGGTGTCCTCTCCTCCAACAGCACCTGTGTTCCAGCTTTGCTGGCTTCCCCCAGAGCAGCCAAGGAGTTAATAATTAACAACAGCTATGACTGAGCTGCACTGCTGCCGCTGGGTGATGCCTAATGTGGGTTGTCTCACGCAGCCTTTGGTTGCACCCCAGGTTTTTGACATTTGGAAGCTCCAGAGAAGGCAGGGAGCCTACAGTGGAATGAGGCCCTTGAAAGGCAATCTTAGGCAAAGGTAATTGGCTTCGTATGTCTCTCAGGCCACTTCTGAGATCTCAAAGCAAGGTCAAGGGTGCTCGAGGCAGAGCTGAGAGGCTGTTCTTGCTAACGTTCATTTCCCAGTGGTATGTCAACAGCTTGTCCCAGGGCCAGGGCTGACGGCTGCTGAGGATGGGGATGGATGACTCATGGCTCTTGCTTTCAGATCCAGTTTTATATAGCACCGTGCTTCAGTGGCCTGACTAACGGGCATAAATCCTCTGTGCTTCCCAGGAGTGGCACACGGCAGTGCTGGGCCCAGGAGGAAAAGCAGAGAAGCCTTTTCAAGTGAGCTTTGGCCAATGGTGCCCCCTGAGAGGGACAGCCTTCCCTTCTGGCTGTTCTTTGAAGTTTCTGCTCAGCTTGCTGGGTGGATTTTGGCTTGTCAGAATGTCCCTTCCCTCACTAGCTGAGGACTCACGCTCAACACACCCTCCTTTGCAGTCCCCTGATGCTCATGAGGTGTGCCCAGATCATGCTGCTAACAATGGAGCTAGCCTGGACACAAAAGAAATAAAGAAAAATGCCTGTTGCTGCAGAGCTGAGCAGCTCTGGACAATGCCATCCACTTGTGCTATCAGTCAAGCAGATACTGAGGTCTGCAGGAAATCTTGGGGTCAGCTGCAGTGGTGGATTTGGAGGAAGAGGAGGGAAGCTGGAGGGTGGCAGCTGGGTAAAATTAAGATCAGTAAAATCAAGATCATTACAATTACTTTCCAGACAGCTTTTGTGTGTGTGTTCTAGGTCATATTCTTAGCTGGGATGACTTTTATTTCCTTCTTGGCTTTAGTGTTGCTGATTTCTCCTCACTCCCTTGTGGAAGCTTGTCCATGCTTCACATAGGTGCCTTTGGTGATGCTCCATGCTCTGCTTCTCTTTGCCCTGCTGAGAGGAAGCAATGAGAATGAGTTTGCCTTGCTGAGGGAAGGTCTCACAGGGCATGACCTGTCAGCTGTAGGATGTTTTGTTGAGTGCCCTCATCCTCTCCTTAAAGGATTAGATCTGCAGGAGCTTCCAAAAGCTAAAGATTAGCCTTTTGATCCCCGTCAAGTGGTTGAGGATGTCTGAGAGCAGTGCCATTAGTTCTGGTTCAGCCAAACGATGATGCCTACAGCCCAAAAGATAAGTGGGAATCTCCAGTAGAAAGTCCTGACCCCACGACTTCTCTTGCTGGGAGGTGGAGCTTCCGATCAAAGAGAATCCAGGACACTGATCTTGCCTGGAGATAGGGACCGACTTACACAGAAGACACCCAGCTGGCTTGTGCTGGTGTCTTCTCACCTGCCTTTGCTTTTTGGTTTGAATGAAGTACAGCCACTGGAGGAGGGTGACCTTCTGGGCTGTGTTCATGGACCTTCCTGTCTGGACCCAGCTCCAGTCTCACTGCAGGTACAATTGTAGCTACCTGAGACTGAGCACTTAGGTCTGAATTAAGATCTAAAGAGAGACACTTGAAGAAGGTGGGTCATGTCCACTAAGCTGATCTTTTGCTAGGCAATCTGACCTTTCTCTGCTTCAAATTTGCTCTTTCTTTCTCTCACCTTTACCATGAAAAACTTTACCTCTTTGTCTGAATTGTATTCACTTCCCAGCCTGCCTCTAAGCACCATTTCAATGCCACCAATGGAAAATCGTGCAAAAGTTAGTAAAGTATCTCAGCCCCTGTAGAATGTCTGGTGAAGTCTGCAGTGCTGTGAATTGTGGTGAAAATCGTCCACCATCTCATAGCAAATGTCAATTACTCTCCCCAGTGACCTTGCATCTGAAGTATCATGTCCATTTTGAGCTCTCCAAGAAAGGAACAAATCTACCAGGGAGAGTCCAGTGAAGGCTACAAAGATGAGGAGAGGCTTGGAGTGTCTTTGTGAGGAGGAAAGGCTGAGAGCCCTGGCACTGTTGATCCTGGAGAGGAGCAGCCCCAGAGGGGATCTGATCAATGCTGACCAATATCCAAAGAGCATTGCCTGCATGAGAAGCAGGCTGTGATATCAATGGTACTACCCAGATATCCTTATTTCTTGCTTGGTGTCCTGTGCAGTAGCTTCCCCTGCTCCCCTTGCTGACTCCCTGGTGTAACTCAGTGAAGTCAATGGCATTGTGCTCTCCTGCTCCTTCCTTTCCCTCTAGGCATGAATCAGAGTCCAAGCCCTTGACTCTGGGATGCATCCACGACAATGAGGTAAGTTTCCAGTCTTAGGCACTGACAGAGGCAAGCTGGGAAGAATTTGTCTCTCTGTGGCTGGAGAATGACTGTGTCCTCCCATAAGGGAGCAGAAGTGGAAGTCAGCACGAGGATCACCTCCTGACGGCGCCGAGATCCAGCTTTACAGTAGCGAAAGATCAGGAGGCAGTGCAAATGTGGCTAATCCTGCCACGGCAGAGGGAAGGCTTTTTATGGTATGGCCTTCTCCTGCTTTCCTCAGGAGGAAAGACCTTCACAACACCCCAGTGGAAGGAGCCAGAAGTGGGGGATTCTTGACATTTTTCTCGATCCCCCTCAGGGAATCCTATCAAAGTAGAGAGCTTGTTCCAGCCTCCTGCTGTTACAAACACCATCTAAGCAACCTCAGGCTGACCTCAGCTGGTCAGTGACACTGGTCTTTCTCAGAAACCCACAGCCCTAAAAAAAGAAGGAGCCACTTTTTCCTCTTTCTTCCCTTCCAGCACCCTCTCCCCACTGCACACCAAGCCAGAAAGGACCAACAACATCACAACCTTCCAAGAAAACAAGGCAGAGCCACCTAGAGCGGAACAATAGAGCGCGATGAAGACACAGCCACAATAGCTGGCTGTGGTTAACCTCAGAGGCTACAGTCAAACCCAAGGAAATTACAGAAAACCCTTAAACAAATACAATGGCCACAACTGTTTTCTCCCCAGGGGACCCATAAATAGAAGCCAGCGCTCGCAGGGAGGGAGGAGGGGCAGGGCGGGTGGCCACTGTTTGTTCTTCTGTGGTTCCTTGTAGGCTACACTGGAGATTAGTCTACCAAATTGAAGGCAGAGGGAGAGCAGGCCCTCCTGGATTTTGGCTCTGACTCCCACATGTGCTGCAGAAACCCTGAGCAGAAAAGGATGCTTCCCTGCACGGTTCTGCAGGGCTTGCAGGGGCTTGCTTGACCATCTGTGAGTGTGGACTAGAATGGAATCATAGAATGGTTTAGGTTGGAAGGGACCACAAAGATCATCCAGATTCAACCTCCTGCTATAGGCAGGGACACCTCCCACTGGAACAGGTCACTTGAGGCCTCATCCAACCTGGCCTTGAACACCTCCGGAGAGGTTGTGGATTGAAGATCACATTCTGTGTTTCTGTGCTTCGCAACCTCCCTGGGCAACCTGTGCTGGGGTCTCACCACCCTCACTGCAAAGAATGTCTTCCTAACATCCATTTTCAGTCCCACCTCTGCCAGTTTAAACCCATTACCCCTTGTCCTGTCATTACAAGACCTTGTCAATAGTCCCACCTCAGCCCTCCTGTAGCTCCTTTCAGATAGTGGAAGGCCACTCCAAGGGCTCCTCGATGCCTTCTCTTCTCCAGGCTTCAGAGCCCCAACTCTCTCAGCCTGTCCTCATAGCAGAGCTGCTGCAGCTTTCTGAGCATCTTCATGGCCTCCTCTGGAATTGCTCCCACAGTTCCATGTCCTGCTTGTGTTGGGGGCTCCAGAACTGTATGCAGTAGACTGTGTGACGAAATGCACTTTGAGCCAAGGGTTACTTGCCCTGTAGGTTTTCCCAGTCTTATTCCTTTTCATTTTAGAGTTGAAGCCTGTGTGATGCCTGAGCAAGTGCCATGGTTTGAAGTAAGTCTTCTGTATGAGAGTCTCAGGCTGCTGTGGATGCTGAGTGTTTCTGGATGCTTCTGTCCAGGAAGATCTGGCATTTTTTTGTGGAGAAGGTTGCAATACAAGAGAGATGTGGAGGTGCTGGAGCAGGTCCACAGGAGGGCAATGAAGCTGGGGAAGGGCCTAGAGAATGAATCTTATGAGGAGCAACTGAGGGAGCTGGAGATGGGTAGTGTGAAAAAGAAGAGGCTGAGGGGAGACCTCATTGCTGTCTACAGTTACCTGAAGGGACATTGTGGAGAGGCTGCTACCGAGCTCTTCTCACAGGTAGTTGGAGACAGAACAAGGGGGAATGGCCTCAAGCTGAGACTGGGGAGGTTTAGATTGGACATTGGGAAAAAGCTTTTCATGGAGAGAGTGTTCAGGGACTGGAATGAGCTGCCCAGGGAGGTGGTGGAGTCACCCAGCCTGGATGTGTTTAAGGGTGGTTTGGATGTGGTGCTTAGAGATATGTTTTAAGGTGAATCTTGTAGAGCAGGGTTCTAGGTTGGACTTGGTGATCCTGAGGGGCTTTGCCAACCTGGATTTTTCTGTGATTCTGTAACTGCACTCAGTGGCAGCTTTCCTCCTGGCCACCTTCTTCTCTGGCAACATTTGCTATCATGGGTTGTTCCTGTTGTGACCTTCTGTTTATAAGGAAAGGAGGATGCAGCAAAAGTGACCTGTGCCTCCTTGCCTTTTAGTGCAGTGATGTGGTGAATTATCTCACTGGAGTCATAGAAGCAACCTGGCTAGAGTAGCTGGGAGCTCAAGGCATTTCCCAGTCCTCAGATTAGCTGGAGTGTAGCCAGCACAGGAGCCCTGCACAGCAGAACTGTCATTTCAAAGTGCCTGACTGCACAGGAAAAACAAAAAGAGAGTGGCCCAACAAGTGGCTGCTTGAACAGAAGAGGGTTTTTACAGGAGACAGTCAGTTTATGCACACCAGGCACTACCATCAAGTGATCTCAGGCTGGGATTGCCTGTTGGCAGTGGTCCAGCCCCATTACCGGTGGCCCCATTCTTCTCCAAGGAAAGCAGTTTCTAAAACAATCACATCCTTGACTTCTGCTCCTCAAAAATTGGAGTTCTACAAGACAAATTCCTCTGTGCTGGGTGATGTGGAACTGGATAGGCAGGTCCTGGCTAGATTATGCTGAGCTTTCTGCTTCCAAGTCTCCTTTTCTAGAAGGTATTAGGTCAGAACCAGAAGAGGTGAGAATTTCTCATTAGCTTCATCTGGGAGTTGGGAAGGCCTCAGGAACAATGAATTAATGTGGTAAATGATCAGCAGGTGGTTTTGTTTACTTTAAATGAAATTTAAGAAGGTAGTAGCTGGGAGGGGTTTTTCTCCACTCTGGGAGGTGAAGGTGGTGTGCTGACTGCTGCTGAAGGTAGGACCTGCATTTTAGTGCTGTTTTTCTTTCACTATCTGAAGGGTGAACAGGAAGAGTAACTTGTTTTTACCTTTCTTCTTGAGAACAGTTGGAGGACTTTCCAATGCCTCAACTGGGAACACTGGGAAAATATGGATTCTCAGTGGCTTTGGGATCTGGATGTTCTCTTATTTATTTTTGGTCAAAGTGGAAGCTCAAACCAGCCTTGACAACCTCTTTTTGCATAGTGTTTCTTTAGCAAATGTTGGTTTCTTGCAACAAAGCTTTGTTTGCTCAGCTCCTGTTGGTGAATTAGTTGATGCACTTGGCAGTGCTTGGTTCAGGTTGAAGCTTGCTCACAGGTTGCTCTAAGTTGTTCCAGGTTACTCCAAGCCCCATGCAACCTGGCCTTGAATGCTTCCAGGGAGGGGGCATCCGCAATTCGGTCAAATTAGGCAGCATTTGGCACAGTGGTCATTAGGGTTCAGCTTCCCTGTGTGATTCATGCTGTGCAGAAGGTTGCAATTGCTCTTGTACCTCATGTGAGTTCTCTAATAAGTGACCTGTTTGTCCTCCTTCCTCCCTTCCGTACTGATGAAGAACTTCCAGGGGACATATAATAGTGGGATAATGTGGTCTTGGAGTCATGGGCAAGGAAAGCATTTCCTGCTTAACTAAGCTTTGCAGATAATTCTGCTTGGCTTGGTGCTTTCTCTTGTTAATCCCAGTTCTGAATCATCTAGGGGAGGATCTAACTAATGTTTGGCTAGGAGGTGAAGGAGATGTCCAAGGCCACGTTAATCTGGGTGCATGACGTCAAGTTCAGCTCTCTGATTCACTCATTGTTCGCTAGCTCATGATTAAGCCTTGCAAGCGTTCCTTACCTTGAGGTCCCTCTGGAGGTGAATTATGATTTCTTGTCTGTAACCCCACTTCAAAGATAGCTTTGGCAAAGGCTTGAAAAGACTGAAAGCAGCAGGTAGCAAACACTTCTCTGGTTTCCATAACAAAACCTGCAGCTTCAGCAAAAGCATTTGCAACGATCCGACTCTGCGTCTCTTGACAGACATCTCATGCGTGCCTGAGCCTCGAGGTGGATTAGCATCTCAGGACAAGGTGTAGCTCTGCAAAGTAAAACAGCCTTCAGAATCCAGTCAGGAAACGTTTAGGCCTGTTTGTGTCTTTCTTGCTGGCCTCTGTTAATATCGAGAAGTTTCCTTGCTCAAATGGGACATCTTCACCTCTAGCTGTGAGCGAAGCATCCATCCAGAGCCAGCCTCTTCTTGGTGATGCTCAGTGACAGGACAAGGGACAATGGGTGGAAGTTGAGGCATAGGAAGTTTCATTTAAACATGATGAGGAATTTTTTCACTCTGAGGGTAACAGAACACTGGAACAGGCTGCCCAGGAAGGTTGTGGAGTCTCCCTCTCTTGGAGAGGTTCAAGAACCACCCGGATGCATTCCTGTGTGATCTGCTCTAGGTGATCCTGCTCTGGCAGGGGGGCTGGACCAGGTGATCTTTTGAGGCCCCTTCCAGCCCCTGACATTCTGTGATTCTATGATCCAGCAGGCACTGCAGCCATGCTTGCCACGCTTCTGTTTAGCATTGTTGCTGAGTCAATCTGGGGTTGTGAAGGAAGGCTTCAAGCTAGCTGGAGACCTCTTGTGAGCCTTAGAAAAGCTGCAAACATGATGGTGTGAGATGAGGAAGTGTGTGGAAGATCTGAGGATTCTGAACAAGCTGACAAGTGTCTGTAGGTGCTCTGAGGTGTGAAGGAAAGGTGTATTTTTTATGGAAAGATAGCTTTTTTTTGGGTAATGGGAGAAAAAACAGACCTGAGGCTGGTGGTCTAACTTTGAGACCCCTTTACCGACTAGACTCATCTCAGCCCATCCCTCTGCTGCTAATCATAGAATCACAGAATGTCAGGGGATGGAAGAGACTTCCAAAGCTCATCCAGTCCAACCCCCTTGCCAGAGCAGGATCTCCTAGAGCAGATCACACAGGAACCCATCCAGGCAGGTTTTGAATACCTGCAGAGAGGAAGACTCCACAACCCCCCTGGGCAGCCTCTTCCAGTCTTCTGTCACCCTCACAGGGGAAAAAAAAATCTTCCTTGTGTTTAAATGAAACTTCCTATGCCTCAGCTTCCACCCAGTGCCCCTTGGCCTGTCACTGGGTGTCCCCCAGCAGAGCCTGGCTCCAGCCTCCTGCCACTCACCCTGCACATCTTTATAACCATTGATGAGGTCACCTCTCAGGCTCCTCTTCAAGCAGCACAGCCCCAGCTCCCTCAGGCTTTCCTCATAACAGAGATGTTCCATTCCCTTCATCATCTTTGTGTCTCTGTGCTGGACTCTTTCAAGCAGTTCTATGTCCCACTTGAACTGGGGGGCTTAGGTCTAGCAGTTCTGCTAAAATACATCAGCTTTCTCCCTGTGCCTCTTGGAGGTGATGGAATGTGCAGGCAATGATGGTGTTCAAGTACCTGGAACTCCCAGGGTCTAGGAAGGAGGCTGAGTGCATGGGAACTTACATCAAAAGCTTGGTTGGTCACAAGGGTTTATGGCCTCTCCAAGTGCTGCTTTGATGGCCGGGTAAGGAATTTCCTTGGCCTAGCTGAAGGTGATGAGTGGGTTGGTCCTTCACTTGTCCTTTAGTGACCTGAGGAATGTTCTTAGCTTTCCAGAGCCTTTGTGGCACTGCTGGGACAATCAAGAGAAGACCTGTTGGGAAGCCATTAGTAACATCAGTCTTGGATAGAGGAAGCCCTAATGTCATGGTGGTTTTTTTTAACCCACCCAGGAAAGGTGCTTTTCTCCCCTTTATCCCACCTGCTTAGAGAGCCTCTTCTGAGACTCTTCAAAGCCTTTGTGCACCTGAATATAGTGAGCTCTGTCTGCAGCTGAATATGAGCCAGCAATGTGGCCAGGAGAGCCAATGGCATCCTGGCCTGGATCAGGAACAGTGTGACCAGTAGGACGAGGGAGGTTATTCTGTCTCTGTACTCAGCACTGCTCAGCCACACCTTGGGTACTGTGTGCAGTTCTGGGCTCCTCAATTCAAGAGAGATGTTGAGATACTGCAGTGTGTCCAGATAGCTGGTGAGGGGTCTGGAGCACAGCCCTGTGAGAAGAGGCTGAGGGAGCTGGGGGTGTGCAGCCTGCAGGAGAGGAAGCTGAGGGCAGACCTCATTGCTGTCTACCACTACCTGAAGGGAGATTGTAGCCAGGTGGGGTTGGTCTCTTCTCCCAGGAAACCAGGGACAGAACAAGGGGACACAGTCTGAAGTTGTGCTGGAGGAGGTCTAGGCTGGATGTTATGAGGAAGTTGTTGGCAGAGAGAGTGATTGGCATTGGAATGGGCTGCCCAGGGAGATGGTGGAGTTGCTGTCTCTGGAGGTGTTCAAGCAAAGCCTGGATGGGGCACTTAGTGCTATGGTCTAGTTGAGTGGGTAGGGCTGGGTGCTAGGTTGGACTGGATGATCTTGGAGGTCTCTTCCAACCTGGCTGATTCTGCGATTCTTCTAAACACCTCTATTTTTTTTTTAAGCTGAAGCCCTAATCCATGGAAAGGGAAGCTCAGGAAAGGTACCTGGATCAGTATCATAAAAGCAGGCTGATGGCTGAGTCTGTGCATGCACCATGTCTACCCAACTCCAGTTCCTCAAATGGTAAATTCTCCTTGGATGGAATAAGTGTGAACACGGAGCTGAATGCCTGGAGCACTTATAAATGCCCAGGCTGTAGCAAGTAGAAGTGTTTATGGCTGTGGGAGATATTTATGGCTCTATTACATCCTCTGTTATTTTGGCCTCATTGACTTCTTACAAAATCTTTTAATGAAGGTTTATGTTTTATACCTTTGCCTTCTGGCTTGTGCTTGCTTGTAAGTAAGTGTGATGGCAGCAGGTGAAGGTCCAAAAGGTCCTACAAAGTAGGCTTGGGAAATGCTTGTGGTGGATGTGTGGCAGGACAGAGGGAAGGGCTCCTGATTCTTAGCTTTGCTTTTTGAGGAGCCTTCATTTTCCCTGGCAGCCCAAGAAAATGCAGGCAGATGCACCTTGAGCCAGCTGTGTGCCAGTTCAGAAGCAGTAGTGCAAGCTTGGTATGGTGTGGATGCACTTTCTGCCCCTGGGCTAGTGTGGCTGCGAGCCTGCAAACTCCATGGACCCAGGAAAAGAGCCCCTCTGATGTTGGGCTAGGCTGAGAGAGCTGGGATGGTTCAGCCTGGAGGAGAGAAGGCTCTGAGGAGACCTTTTTTTTTTTGCCCTTTCAGTGCTTAAAGGGGCAGGTAAGAAAGATGGGGAGAGGCTTTTTAGCATGGCCTGTTGAGACAGGACAAGGGGTGATGGTTTAAAACTAAAAGAGGGAGATTTAGGCTGGAGAGGGTGGTGAGACGCTGGCCCAGGTTGCCCAGAGAGGTGGTAGATGCCCCATGGAGGGAACCATTCCAGGTCAGGTAGTTTGGAGCTCTGAGGAACCAGATGTAGTTGCAGATGTCCCTGCTGGCTGCAATGGGGTTGGGCTAGCTGATATTTAAAGGTCCTCTCCCACTCAGAGTCTTGTCTGGGTGGGAAAGGACTGACTTTTCTCCATGTATGAACACATGGACACTATTTTCAGAGCATTTTGTACTGAGCTTGCCAGGAATTCCTGAGGATGCTCTGTAGGTACAACACCTTTGGCAGCTGTCTCCAAGAGATTAGGGGTTGAAGTTTATGCTCTAGGTGGTGTCCTTCTTGATCTTACACATATCAGATCAGCACCGAGCAAAGCATGTGATGGAAAAACTGCCTTAAAAAAAGCCCCAAACAACTCAGGAACTGAAATGGGTTGTAGAGTGTAGTCTTGGCTGTGTCTGGAAATGTCTCTCTGCTAGCTTCTCTGTTTGTTTGCACAGGAATGTGTTGTCCTATGGCTTGGTTCACAGGATGTCAGGGGTTGGTTCTGCTTAATAGGACAGATGTCACCTTGGCCCAAAGTATTCTCTTGGGACTCTGGGGTAGTTATGCTACACCTTATGGTGTAGGTGATCCTGCTCTGGCAGGGAGGTTGGACTAGATGATCTTTTGAGGTTCATTCCAGCCCCTAACATTGATTCTGTGATTTCTTTGTCCTACCATAGCCTGCTGTATCCTAGGCTGCAGCAAGAGGAGTGTGGCCAGCAGGTTGGGAGAGGTGGTTCTGCCCTTTTTCATCTGGTGTCTTTTAACTCCCTGGCAGTAGCTGCTCTGAACACAAACTTAACTCAGGCTACCCCTGTAACAGGCGTGAAGAATGTCTGGGGTCATTTGGAGATGAGAAAACAAAAGGAATGTAACTTAGTGATGCCCAGTGCCAGGCAAAGGGCAATGGGTGGAAGTCGAGGCATAGGAGGTTCCATGTGAACCTGAGGAGGAATTTTTACACTGTGAGGGTGACAGAGCACTGGAACAGGCTGCCCAGGGAGGTTGTGGAGTCTCCCTCTCTGGAGATAGTCGAGAACCATCTGGATGTGTTCCAAGGTGATCTGCTCTGGGTCATGCTGCTCTGGCAGGAGGGCTGGACCAGGTGATCTTTTGAGGTCCCTTCCAGCCCCTGACATTGCCTGATTCTATGAATGTATCTCCCTGAGTTTATCAAAGCTGCTGTCACCTCATGTGGCTCAAGACCAGTAGTTCTCACAGATGTGGCTCGGCCTTTGCCTCTCATTTTTTTGCTGCCATAGCAGACAAGCACATCCATAGGCAAAGCTTCTCAGGACCCCTCTGCCCCACGCTCCTGGCTCCATGGTGGGAAGAGGACAAACACTGGCAGGAGGTGACAAAGTGCGGAGGCACGTGCAGCGTGGGCCCAAGGGCCCTGCGAGATGCCTCCTGACTCATTCAGGATGACACCAGCCCTTTGCAATTTGTAAACTGCGGGAGGGTCAAAAGTTGAAGGGCTTTTTCTCTTTTGTTTGCCACCTCCATGGCCCCGTTTGGGAGGAGGGCTTGCGGGAATCCTCCCTGGAGGTGCACACCAGGAAAGACAGGCTGCATTGTTCTGGCTCCCGGTGCAAAACCAACACAGCTGACATGCATCTCTGCATGCTTCACCAGCTCTGAAAGGAAGGGAAGAAGCTGCTGACTTAATCCTTTGAGCTCCTGCCTTTCATCCCTCCCAACAGCCGGAGATTTTTGCCTCTTGTCGTGGTTGTAGGCGAGCTGAGCGCACAGGATGCTTTAGAAGGTGCAGCCCCGCACCTACAAAACTGATAGCCAAGGGGCATGTCTACCCTGCTGGTGTAGGCAGACCTGAACTGCCTCTTCTTGAGTTAGGCACATGGGGTGTGCTGTGCCAGGCCTGGATGTGGTCTCTGTCACTCCTGGTGCTGTGCTGAACAGTTCCTGCTGAATCCCTGTGGCAAGAAACACCTGGTTAAAGTTTTAACCTATCCTGGGAGAGCCTACCCAGCGCCAGATGAACTTAAAGATGTGGAGGCTGACAAGGCTGCTGTTATTTCTGTACCGGGAAGGAGCTCCAGGAACTCAGAAGGGATGCAGGAAGTTCCATCTGAAAGCTGGGAAAAACCTCTTTGCTATGAGATTGCAGAAGCACTGGACAGAAAGGTGGTGAAGTGTTCCTCTTACCTGGAGATATTCCAAACCCTCCTGGACACCATCTTGGGCAAACTGCTGTGGGTAGCCCTGCTAAAGCAGGGGAGTTGGCCAAGATGATCTCCAGAGGTCCCTTCCCACCCCTGCTATGCTGAGGTTCTGTGAGTGAAGGGCTTAGTGATCTGGTGCAGAAAGCTAAGAGCTTTGCAGAAGGGAAACAGGTTCCAAAACTTCAGCATGAAGTTGCTAAGCACTGAGCTCTCTCTTGGACCTCAGAATTGTGTCCTCAGGTGATGTCTGTGGCAGAGTTTACTGGTGTCCTGCCTTGTCCTTTTACCAGTGGAGGAGAAATGCTAGCTGGCATCTTTTGTGGGATGGGAAACCCAGAAGCAGAGGCTGGTTGTAACCTGTGCTCCTGTGAACATGTGCTCTGAGCTGGAGCCTCCACCTTCCTGTCCAACTGTTGTCACCCAGGGAGACACGTACAGGGCTGCAAACTCTTCCTTGAGACGGGAATCACCCAAACTAACCAAGGGCTGCCTCTCCTTTGGAATCTGTTTCATCATGTCCCAGTCCTGGCTGCAGTTTCAAACAGCTCAGACTTTCTCTGCTAGAATGGATGTGATTTTTAGTGGCCAGCATCCTTGCCAGATAACACTTACAGGTCATAACAAAGATGCTAAGAATCCCCTGAAAGGACATTGTGCATCCTGTCCAAACCTCTTCCTTCCCCTTTCCAGGCGTTCCAAATGACTCTAAAGATAGGGAGAATCAGCACTGTCTGCACATTCATCTTTTCCTGGCACTCTATGTGCAGCCTAAATTTCTGGAACACAGAGCCAGGTGAAGGTCTCTCAATTTCTTCTGTAAGAAATGGGAGGCAGGTGTCAAAAGGTCATTTTTGACCACAATCATTTTAACTGATTAAAGAAAAGCTGCTCTCTGTGAGGGAGGACATTCTGATGGGCAACCTCCATGTGGACAACCCCACAGCAGGCAGATAGGGGAGCAATGGCTTCAAACTAGAGTAGATTTGGATTGGATGTTAGGAACAAGTTCCTTACTATGAAGGTGGTGGAACACTGCAAAAGGTTGCCCAGGGAGGTGGTTGAGGCACCTGACCCAGAGATATTCAAAGTGAGGCTTGACAGGACTCTGGGCAACCTGATCTAGTGGAGGATGTCCCTGCTGAGTTCACAGGTGGTTGGACAGGATGAGCTTTGGAGATCCCTTCCAGCCCTGACTGTTCTATGACAGCTTTCTACATCAGAAGTTACCAGCTCAGTGCCTTTTGTGCTGCTTCTCACCAGCTTGTGCCTGGATCTCAGGGAAATTGTGGCCTTCTCCTCCCCACCTCATTTTTCTTTCATCTTCTGCTCCTCCGTGGCATCTCCCCAAGTGCTCAGCGGCTTGGTAATTGTGCTAACGGCCTCGGTGGCTTTGTAGCATTTACCTTCCCCAGCACAACTGAGCAACTCTGTTTTGCAAGCAACTTCTCGGCTGTTTTATCTCTAGCCAGCTTCCTAATTTCACTTCTAAATTAGACACCCTGGCTTGGTAGAAGGGGATAGTTTTTCAAAGAAGCTTATGTAAACTCTTTAGAGGCTGCTTTAATTGTATTTGCTTCTGTAATTAATGGGCTCGCTCCATTTCTGAATGGTTCCTGCCCTGCTAGTAAATGTTTCACATTCCTCCCTCTCCCCAATTCTCTGCTGATGAACAAGAAAGTGAAATGATTTCAGGTTTGTAGAAACCTTTTCTTGTCTTTTTCCCCCCCTTATATTTAAAAAGGAAGGGGGGGAAGTGAAAAGAAGCTGGGTATCTTTGAGAAGGTTTCTGTGAAACCATAGCCATCACTTCACATTCCAGGCATTTTTGCTCTTCCAGAGTAGGGGATTATGTCTACACAACGTCACCTACTTCATAGGTGGCTGTTGAGTGTTGTATCAAGGGCTGATTTGTCCATTCTGTGAATTCTTTTGTAATAACCTCACTTGTTTTCCTCTGTCGCTCTTCTCTTGGCTGTGGGGACAGCACAGCACTCGTGGGATGCTGCAGAGCACACTTCTTGATCCCAGTCTGGTGCTGATCTTCATTCCATCCATGGGCAAAGTATTTTGTCCACTTGCCTATTTTGCTCTTTGTTTCACAGAAACAGAATGTCAGGGGCTGGAAGGGACCTCCGAAGCTCATCCAGTCCAACCCCCTTGCCAGAGCAGGATCTCCTAGAGCAGATCACACAGCAACACATCAAGGCAGGTGTTGAATATCTCCAGAGAGAGAGACTCCACAACCCCCCTGGGCAGCCTCTTCCAGTCTTCTGTCACCCTTACAGGGGAAAAAAATTCTCCTCATGTTTAAATGAAACTTCCTATGCCTCAGCTTCCACCCAGTGCCCCTTGGCCTGTCACTGGGCATCCCCCAACAGAGCCTGGTTCCAGCCTCCTGCCACTCACCCTGCACATCTTTATAACCATTGATGAGGTCACCTCTTTCTTTGCTCTTCTCCAAGCAGCACAGCCCCAGCTCTGTCACTCTCTTCTTGTAAGAGAGATGTTCCATTCCCTTCATCATCTTTGTGGCTCAGAGTGCACAGCCCCTTGGTGCTGCTGGAACAGTCTTTTCCTGAGCAGTGAATGGCATCAGTGTGACCTTGGGATGACGTTGGCACCCAGTATCCCAAATCCATGTACTTGGAAAACCGCAGGATCATGAAATGGTTTTGGCTGGAAGGAATCTTTAAGCCTTATTTAGTCCAAGCCTGCAGTCAGCAGGGACATCTGGAACTAGAGCAGGTTGCTCAAAGCTCCATACAACCTGTTTGCAGGGATGGGGCATCCACCAGCTTGCTGGGCAACCTGGACCAGTGTTTCACCACCGTCACAGGACCACAAGATATCAGAGGTTGGAAGGGACTCGGAGATCATCAAGTCCAACCCCCCTGGCAGAGCAGCACAATACAATGTAGCTCAGGTCACACAGGAACACATCCAGACAGACCTTGATTAAATTCCCTCTCAGTCTTCTCTTCTAAGACTGAGCAGCTGCAGGTCCCTCAGCTTCTCCTCAGGCAGTGCTCCAGTCCCTTCGTCATCCTCATCGCCCTCCCTTGGACTCTTTCCAGCAGATCCCTGTCCCTCTTCAACTGGGGAGCCCCAAACTGAAGACAGTACTCAAGATGAGGTCTCACCAGGGCAAAGTAGAGTACTCCAAGGGTAGAGTACTGTTAGAGTAAAGCATTTCTTCCTTATCCTTGGTCTAAGTATCCCCACTGGTAGTTCAAAATGGATAGCTCTAAATTTCCCTGATGTATGTTGCTCTTTGCCATTTAGGGGTTTCTACTTGGAGCTCATGGTTTAGACCTTTGCTCTGTCCCCTCAATGTTGTCATTTATGTGCCCTACTCAAAAATTGGTGGACAGGACCCTGTGAGACTTCAGTTTGGCTAGGCCAGAAAATAACTTGTTTACATCACCTCAAAGTGTAACCTTAATGGTTCAACCTCAAACAGAACTTCTGGGTTGCACTTCAGACTCCTTTAGAATCATAGAATGGTTTAGGTTGGAAGGGACCTCAAGGATCATCCAGCTCCAACCCCCTGCCATAGGCAGGGACACCTCCCACTAGAGCAGGTCCCTCAAGGCCTCATCCAGCCTGGCCTTAAACGCTTCCAGGGAGGAAGCATCCACAACCTCCCTGGGCAACCCGTTCCAGTGCCTTACCACCCTCACTGTAAAGAACTTCCTCCTAACATCCAGTCTAAATCTCCCCTCTTCCAGTTTAAGAAGGCAAGTAACCTGTAAGGGGAAGCTGCTTCCACTTCTGTGCCATGGCTTAATAACTAAGGAACTCTTCTTGGGAGGGGGAGAGAATTTTCCCCAACATCCCATAAAAATTAGCCTCTAAAGAGTAGGGAAGCCTCCAATTGTGTGATTTCTGTGGGTGTTGTCATGGTTTTGAGTGGGCTTTCTAGATAATGGGCTGCTTGTGGAAAAATTCCTCCTTCTGGTCGGCAGGTGCCTCTTCTGTCACTAACCCAGTAACAGGAGGACAGGTATCCCAGTGCTTAGATCACATAGATTCCTCTATTGCTTTCTAGGGACATGGGAAACCAGACAAGGAAGTACAGAATATAGACTCTGACCAGCTGATTTGTGAGCAGATACTGCTTGGACCTTCTTGCCAGTCCTGCTCTTGATAGATCTGGGTGAGAACTTTGGTCACCTATCAGTGGGTCCAGTAGGATGAAGGCCATTGAGCACAAATCTTCTGAGGAGCAGCTGAGGGAGTTAACGTAGTTCAGCCTGCAGAAAAGGAGGTCCAGGGGACACTTTCTTGCTCTCTAGAAGGAGGTTGGAGTCAGATGAGGATTTAGTCTCTTCTCCCAAGGAACAAGCAATATGAGAAGAGGAAACAGCGTCAAACTGTGCCAAGGGGGCTTAGGCTGGATGTGTTGTCTAGCCTTGGAACAGGGTGTTCTGAAAAGTGGTGAAGTCCTCATCCCTGAAGGGGTTTAAAAGCCAAGAAGATGTGATGCTGTGGGACATGGTTTAGTGGTGGACTTGGCAGTGTTGGGTTAACAATTGGACTCGATCTTGGAGGTCTTTTCCGATCTTAATGATTCTGTGATCTGAACTTTGTGCTCACCTACTCATTACCAAGTATGTCTCAATGGTTCAGATGGGGAAATTTATCTGGTGAGATCTTCTGGGAGGAACGTGGCGTAGGCAGCGGTGAGAATGTCATTCTCCCCCCCACCTGCTGCTGGAGCCAAGTCAGAGCCTGAATTTGGCATGGCAAAATTGGAATGGTGCAGACTTTTTTTTTTGTCCAGACTTGTTGAGAGGCACTTCGAGCTGAGCTGGAATCCCATCCCAGGCTCCTTGTGCTGGCTGCCAAAATTTGCCATCATAAACAAGTTGCACAACCCTAAGACACTTTCAGGAGGTAGAGCGGGAGTCCTACTCTCCTTTAGGTCCCTGCTGCTTTCAGGTGATGAGAAGGAGAGCAGAGCTGATCTGATCTGTGCACTAGGGACATGCTCAGGATGTTTCCTGGGTTAATACTAAAAACTGCAGAAGAAAAGCTCCGCAAAGGTGTGCAAGGGCCAAAGTTCAAGGATTGCCTCATCTGAGCAACTTCCTGCCAAATGAAGGCATGTGCAAGAGTAACCAGATTTAGGTATTTAGATTTGGTTACTCATGAAAGGTGGGGAAGGAAGAGGAAGGATCACAGAATGAAAGCTGCTTTTGCAAAGGTCACTGGAATGAGCTGCCAAGTGCCTGACTCATTCTTCTCATTGGATTCAGGCTACAGTGACAGAGGTTTATGCAGATGTGCTGGGGGTAGTGTGGGTATTGGGTGCCTTTAGGGGGGGAGTTCGTGGCAGTAAGGTCCCTTTGTCACCAACTTTAACCCTTCCCACCACCAATGAAGTCTGCTGCTTGCTCCAGTACTTTCTATTCCGTGATACATGAGCTCCTCAGGACTGGCTCCAGAGCAATGGGTGCCGTGGCTGCTGTGCTAAGCCAGGGGCTGGGTCAGGTGAGGCAGGCACATGCTGCAGGCTTCTGGCAGCCACTGCTTTCCACAGCTATCTATGTTAAAGGTAAACATCAGACTAGACCTGAATTAAATTCATATGCCAGGCAGCATCACAGACTGGCAGAGGCTGGAAGGGACCTTTGGAGGTCATCTAGTCCAACCCCCCTGTTAAAGTAGGGTCACCCAGAGCAGGTTGTTCAGGATCACAATGTTCAGGTGGGTTTGGAATCTTTTCAGAGATAGAAGCAAAGTAGTAATTGATACCCTCTCTATAGAAGAATTAGTAGAGAGGAGGTGTTGGATTTTAGGAGACTGCGGGAGGTAGCCTTGGAGGGAGTTGCAGAGCCACCTTCTGTCTCCCAAAAGGTTCTGTGAACCACAGCTTCCTGCTTCATGATACCTCCAAAGCTAGATGGGAGAGCCCTGCATATATAAACTGCCTCATGCAAAGTGATCTTTCCTTCTTTCCCACCTCTTGCTGACAGTGAAATATTTGTGATGAATTCCAGCAGCATAAATCTCAGCTCAGGAACTCCAAAGTTTCTCGCTGCAGTTGCTTGCCAGTTGCCCAGGCTCCAGCCCTGGAACAGGTCTCAGCTGTGAATTTCCTGCCTTGGGCTGCAGCACTCTCAGAGAATTCTTCATGGCACAGGGACAAATGCACCATGACCTGATTTATGGGTTTGAGGGTCTGTTTCTGCCCTCTGTGATGGGGCAGAAAATGAACAGGAGTTAGTGTGAACGGGGAGGAGTATGTTCACGTGCCCAGAATGTCTCTGTGCCGATGGCCAAAATTCCTGAACATCCAGAATTGGGTCGAGTTACCTCCAATAAGCCCCCACTGGCACAAAAATAAGCTGTGTACAGGAACACCACCATCTGAGGACACAATTCTTGGCTTGCATCCAGTTGGATTTTTCTCTTCCCCTTCCCTCCAGCATGAAACAAAAGCAATAAAACTTCAGCAAGTGCTGCTAAACTGAATCTCTGGTTTAGGAAGTCCCTGAGCAGCAGATAATGAGTCTGGAGAAATGGTTTGGGATGGGATCTTAGGATGTCTGTGTGTGTGTGTCTTACTCTTTTATGCTTTTCTTGTTGCTGGAAACTAACAGAGCAGGGAATGTGAGGTTATCCCATGGTTTCCACTGAAGTCTTTCGTTTGCAAGTTAGGAGACTAACTCCCTGTAGCTGATCCATAAGGGAAGGTCAAAGAACCAATTTGCTGCAGAGTAAGTCCAGGCAGACCTGAGATCTCTCTGGAAGCTTAGTGTTGTGGGGAAATATCTGTTTGTGTGCCACTTCACCTGCCACCACCATGCCTACGCATATGGAAGGAGAGGTCTGTCTCTGTTGTTTGTCCTCTAGCTAGATGTTGACACTAGACATCACCTAATGGTCTTCCAGGAACCTGGAGGACTGTCATGAGCTGACTTAGTTCCTCAAAAATCGTCTCAGCTGGTCTCTTTGTCAGTGGATTTTTATTTCTTGAGTTACCTACCTCCCAGTGCTCTGTGGGGTTGCCAGGCTGGGCTCCTTCCCAATGTTACAGGCTCCACGCTTTTTTCTTGGTCCCAAGCTTTCCAGCATGGGTCTTGAGCAGCCTGTACCAAGCACTCCCTTACTCCAGAAGGGTTTGGTTTTTCTCCTCTTATTTGCTCCAGGTCACACTGTGGGATTTTTGTTCATGAGCTGGGTCTATGGACATTGGATTCAGTCTTTCCCTGTGAACATGGAGCCAGTAGGCTCATCCAGCTGGTCCTACTAGAGCTGTGCAAATCACTGATTTCTTGAGTTTGGCCCAAAGAGCAGAGTGCTGACAATGTTCAGTGTGAGATGGAAGCATCTCTGTTTGAGCTTAGTCTGCTTAAAGTCAAGTAATCTGGCCTCGAAGTGCAGCTCTAAGCAGAGGCATTTCTGGAGAGAGGAAAGAAAAAACAAGTTAAAAAAAAGGAAAAAACCTAAATAAAACACTGATTCCTTGAAATATTTTCAAGCTTTTGGTGGAAACTATTCACTGAGTTTGCAAATAGTTTTGGTAGGCCCAAAACCCCACTTTTTTTTTTTTTTTTTTTGTCTTTCCTTCGGTGAAGGAAATTCTTCATCCCAAAAAATCTCCTGTGCTGCGTCAGTCCTTGCAGAACTCACTGCCTGGTGTCATCTGTGGGTCAAACGCAGCTGAGGGCTGCCTGCCTGCCTGCCTCCTCCACTGCTGCAGGCAGAGTCTGTCCCAATGCTTGGTTTAACCATTCACCTTGGTCACATTGGGCTCCTCCTGTTCCTTGCCAGCCTGAATAGTGCAGCTGCTAATATTTGCTCAATGAATAGTTGAAATGTCCAGAGCAGACAACCTTCAAATGCAGAGCCCTCTTTTGTGGTTTGCTTCTGTGGCAGTATGAATTTCCTTTTCCTTTTTTTGCTTGGGTTGTCTCTAGAAACCCCATAATAATCATGTTATTATCTCTTACTAACTGCTGAGGAATGTTGATGTAGGAAAGACCTGTGCTTTCTAGGCAGGTTAGGCAGATTATAAACCTTTACTTCCTTTTTCTGATCGTTTGGCCTCAGTTCATCTGCTCCTTGTTTGGCCTCCAGATGACTTCTGGGCTTCTTACTCACATCTGGGCCATGCTGCTGCCCTCTACCCCTCTGCCTCTCTCCCAGTACAGGCCAAGAGGTCATCTGCTGGAGAGCAGCCCTGTGGAGAGTGACTTGGGGGTGCTGGTGGAGAACATCCATGGGGCAGCAATATGCCCTTGTGGCTGTGAGGGCCAATGGGATCCTGGGGGGCATTAAGAGGAGTGTGTCCAGCAGATCCAGGGAGGTTCTTCTCCCCTTCTGCTCTGCTCTGGCGAGACCTCATCTTGAGTAATGCCTTCAGTTTGGGGTTCCCCAGTTGATGAGGGACAGGGATCTGCTGGAGAGAGTCCAAGGGAGGGTTATGAGAATGATGAGGGGACTGGAGCACTGCTTGATGAGGAGAGGCTGAGGGGTCTGAGGCTGCTTAGTCTCAGAAGAGAAGACTGAGAGGGAATTTAATCAAGGTCTCTAAATATCTGAGGGCTGGGGGTCAGGAGGGGCAGGACAGACTCTGCTCACTTGCTCCCTGGGATAGGACAAGGAGCAATGGATGGAAGCTGCAGCACAGGAGGTTCCAGCTCAACACAAGGGGGAACTTCATGATTGTAAGAGTCCCAGAGCACTGGAACAGGCTCCCCAGAGAGGTTGTGGAGTCTCCTTCTCTGGAGCCTTTCAAGGTCTGTCTGGATGTGTTGCTGTGTGACCTGAGCTAGATTGCATGGTCCTGCTCTGTCATGAAGGTTGGACTTGATGATCCCTTTGAGTTCCTTTCAACCCCTGACATCCTGTGAGTGTTTAGCTGGAAATGTGCAGGTCCAGGCAGAAGAGTTACTATGAGGACAGCCAGGCAGAGACTGACTTATCTTTTTTTGTGTCTGTTTTTATGTTGCAGCAGAACAAGTGGGTAATACAGGCCTCACCATTATTTTCCCTTTCACAGCCAATAACCTAATTTCTCTTATTAAAATATTCCAGTTAGTCTCAAACCAGCACAATGTGTTTGCCTGTGGGGTCTGATCTTCAAATCCTATGTTTCTGGGTTGTGTATTTTTCATTAATTGGGTGTCTTTAGGTTTTGATTAACTCCCACCTGGCAGCATCTGTCTGTTTTCCTTGGAAAGAGTTTCCTGGTCACTTTGGGAGAGGTGGCATTTCACAGACTGGAGCAGAAAGCCCTTTGGGGGGTTCATAGCCCCTCTGTGCTTGGTGCTGGATGCCCCTTTGTCAAACTGCCTTCTCCCAGCAAACCAAGCCCCATTTCCTTCAAGGACTACCAGCCCCGTCCCAGAANTGTGAGTGTTTAGCTGGAAATGTGCAGGTCCAGGCAGAAGAGTTACTATGAGGACAGCCAGGCAGAGACTGACTTATCTTTTTTTGTGTCTGTTTTTATGTTGCAGCAGAACAAGTGGGTAATACAGACCTCACCATTATTTTCCCTTTCACAGCCAATAACCTAATTTCTCTTATTAAAATATTCCAGTTAGTCTCAAACCAGCACAATGTGTTTGCCTGTGGGGTCTGATCTTCAAATCCTATGTTTCTGGGTTGTGTATTTTTCATTAATTGGGTGTCTTTAGGTTTTGATTAACTCCCACCTGGCAGCATCTGTCTGTTTTCCTTGGAAAGCATTTCCTGGTCACTTTGGGAGAGGTGGCATTTCACAGACTGGAGCAGAAAGCCCTTTGGGGGGTTCATAGCCCCTCTGTGCTTGGTGCTGGATGCCCCTTTGTCAAACTGCCTTCTCCCAGCAAACCAAGCCACATTTCCTTCAAGGACTACCAGCCCCGTCCCAGAAGGAACTCCCTGCGTGCTGTGGTCATCCCATCCCTTTTGAGCAGTACCTTCCTGGAATCACTTCCAAAATACAATGCAGTTAAGGCTCATGATCCTGAGCTGGGCTGTGGGTTCAGGTGACAGAAATGGATTTGCTTGTGCTGCCTCTGGTGCTGTGAAACTTAACTGAGCTTGCAGCTGCCAGTGGTGTGGCAGGGGTAGCTGGTCCTTAGATGGCATCCACTCCTCATCTGCCCATCTTATATTTGATTGTTAAGACCTTGTGCGTAAG
This sequence comes from Tricholaema leucomelas, assembly GCA_013400475.1. Classification (NCBI taxonomy): domain Eukaryota; kingdom Metazoa; phylum Chordata; class Aves; order Piciformes; family Lybiidae; genus Tricholaema lacrymosa; species Tricholaema leucomelas. The sequence continues at coordinate 477,297 of WAAF01008939.1, forward strand.
TGGAGGCATTTTGGTGTCAAATCCAACCACATGTAGGTTTGGGAGTGGACTCACCATGTGTGCTCTCCTGTCCAGGGGGTCTGGAGTTATCCTGGCAGGGCTTCAGGGCCAGTGGGGCAGTGGAAGGAGGCAGGAACTTTGTCTGCCCTCTTCCTCCTCTTCCTCTGTGTTGAAGCAAGCCTGGAGCTGCTTTTTTTCACATGTAGAGTCCCACAGAAAGGGAAGTCCAAGGAAGAGGAGAAGAAATCTATTTGTTTTGAGGAGAAACAAGCAGTTTGAATCCTGTTAGAGATGTATTTACACCACCTTCACCTGCTGCTGTAAGCACCTTGCCCTTGCAGTGATCTGCTTCAGTGAGGAAGTGTGAGGAGACTTTGCCAGCCCAGCCAGGATCTGCAGAGAGTGCAGATACAGGAGGTATGTGACTTCAAGACCAGAGCTGCCTTCTGTCTGGCCAGCTTGGAAGGGGGCCACTGCATCTCCATTTACATCCATTTATTCAACCTTGGCCGTGGCTCAGCACTCCCTAACTTGCTTGAGGTGAAACTAATTCGGTGAAGCTTCAGAGTAATTATTCCGCAGGCTGCAGGAGGAATTGGCCTTCTGTTAAAAGGAGATTCATTGAGAGCTTTGAAACAATCTTCCTCTGGATTTTGAAGAATGTTGGGTTTCCTTTCCTGGCTTTTCCACCATTGTTTTATTTTCCTCTCTCAATTTTGTTTTCATTTCTAAAGGTATGGTGGGCTAAGGAAGGGGTGACCCAACTCTGCTGTTTGCCAGTTGTGATCTCACAGTAAAAAAAAAATTTAAAAAAAATATTTTTTAGGGGAACAGAGCATCTCTCTCAGATGCCTGGAGAAGAGTAGCCTGAGAGGAGAACTTCTCCTCCCTGGGCTGCCCAGTGAGGTAGTGGAGTCACTGTGCCTGGAGGTGTTCAAGAAAAGACTGGATGAGACATTTAGTGCCATGGTCTAGATGACTGGATAGGGCTGGGTGCTAGGTTGGACTGGATGATCCTGGAGGTCTCTTCCAACCTGGTTGATTCTATGATTCTCAATGCTGATGACTAGCTAAAGGGCAAGGGTCAAGAGGATAGGGACAGACACTTGGCAGTGATGTCCAGTGGCAGGACAAGGTGCAGTGGGAACGTGGGAAGCTCCATCTGAACAGGAGGAAAAACCTTTGCTGTGAGGCAGCTGGGGCCCTGCACCAGGCTGCTCAGAGAGGCTGAGGAGTCTCCTCTGCCTCTGTTCCCCCCAACCTGGAACATTGTGAGCCTGGGCAGCCTGCTGTAGGTTGCCCTGCTTTAGCAAGGGGCTTGGACTTAGCCAGTCCCCAGAGGTCCCTTCCAACCCACATCATGCTGGGAGTTTTTGTGTGATGGTTGCAGAAGGAATCTCAGTTCTCACTGCAGAACTGCTGTGGTTTATTTTCAGTGGCAGCCCTACCTAATCGAGGGAAGCTCTGATCTGAAATCCTCTTGCTTGATGTCTCTTTTTCTTATTGTTAATTTGGTCACTTCCTTCCCTTTGGCAAGTCCCCACCTCTCACCATTAAAGTGTCCTGCCTGCAGGTATTGTCTGCACTCTCTGCAGTCCCCAGGGGCCTGATTTATGAATTAGCCTGAAGTGTGGCAGCCATATCTTAATGAACTTAAGCAGTTCCAAACTCTTAATGTTTTTTAAAACACTAAACATTCCTAAAACCTCCCAAAATGGGATGAAAAGAAACTTGTGACCTTCTTTCTGAAATCTGCACTTGGAGGCAGTTTCTCCTGCCTCCAGAGTTACGAGCATAAGATAAACTCCCAACCATCATCCCAATCCATAAATCAGAGGAGGATTTAGTTGGAGAGCAAACTCTCTTTTGGGTGGGAATTTAATTTTCTGTGGAAAACTTTGGTGGCAGCCAAAGAAAATCTTCCATAAAATATGGTACTGGTTTTCTTCAGGCTCCTATTTTCTCCGTGGGGTGAGGCATTCAGCCAGGTCATCTTCCACAGTGCAAGGGGCAGAGGCATCCTGTGAATTCCTGCCTGTTGAGCACTGACAGATGTAACCTGGTATGAACTTCCCCTTTGCTATGTGAGGTAGACAGAAGTCTGAGGGTCTGGGGGGAAAAAAGAAAGTGCTTTTTTGTTGGTTTGGTGTTTTGCCTTTTTTTTTTTTTTTTTTGGAATGCTGTGTGATTTCACATATAGAAAGGTGCACAATGGACTACTGGGGAGCCTCTCATGGAGGCTGCAAAGATGCTGAGGGGACTGCAGGGTCACTGTGAGGAGGAAAGGCTGAGGAGTGACTAACAATAAGAAAAAGAGATGTCAAGAAAGAGGATTTCAAAACCAAGGCTGGAGCTGTTTAACCTAGAGAAGAGCAGTCTGAGAGTCTTGGTGCTCAGCAAGAGGATGGGGACAGACTCTCTGTTCAGTGGTGCCCAGTGACAGGACAAGAGGTAACAAACCCAGGAGGCTCCATCTGAACATGGCAAAGAAACCACTTTACTGTGAGGGTGCCCAAGCGAGGGAGCAGGCTGCCCAGAGAGGTTTAGAAGTTCCACTTGGATGTTGTGATCCTGAGCAACCTGCTCTGGGTGATCCTGCTTTAGCTGGGAGATTGGACAAAAGATGATCCTGAGCAACCTGCTCTGGGTGACCCTGCTTTAGCAGGGGGTTGGACTAAACATGATCCTGAGCAACCTGCTCTGGGTGACCCTGCTTTAGCAGGGGGTTGGACTAAACATGATCCTGAGCAACCTGCTCTGGGTGACCCTGCTTTAGCAGGCGGTTGGACTAAACATGATTTTTGCCCCTTGTACTTGGCTTTGGTGAGGCCACACCTTGAGAATTGTGTTCAGTTTTGGGCACTGCGATACAGGAGGGATGTGGAGGTGCTGGAGCAGGTCCAGAGGAGAGCAACGAAGCTGGGGAAGGGCCTGGAGAATAAATCTGATGAGGAGTGACAGAGTGAGCTGGGCCTGGGTAGCTTGCAAAAGTGGAGGCTGAGGGGAGATCTCATTGCTGTCTACAGCTACCTGAAGGGACGTTGTGGAGAGGCTGCTGCTGGGCTCTTCTCACAAGTAATTTGAGACAGAACAAGAGGGAATGGTCTCAAGCTGAGGCTGGGGAGGTTTAGGTTGGACATTAGGATTTTTTTTTGCATGGAGAGAGTGTTCAGGGACTGGAATGAGCTGCCCAGGGAGGTGGAGGAGTCACCCAGCCTGGATGTGTTTAAGGGTTGTATGGATGTGGTGCTTAGGGCTATGGTTGAAGGTGAATCTTGCAAGGTTCTAGGTAGGGCTTGGTGATCATGAGGGACTTTGCCAACCTGTTTCTGTGTGATTCTGTGATCTCCAGAAGTCCCTTTCAGCCCTCACAAAGTTAGGTTTCTATTAAAGGGAAGGAAATAGAATCATTTCTATCCAGAGCAAACAATGTTCTCCTCATGAGGTAGAAGAGAAAAATCTTTCATCTCTCTTCCTCCAAAGCCCAGACCGTGTCTTTGGGTGCCTATATAGCAACTAAGCCATCTCTTCTTGATGTGACTGGATCTGAAAATGGTGGGTGAGTTTGCTAGCTGGAAGTGAAATGAAAGTAGGTAGGTTGTGTCCCTGCTCTCAACCCCTCCTGGCAACCTCCATGTGTTTGAAACCCACAGGCTGAAAACCACGTTTGTAACTTATCCTTTTCTGAGCTATTTTAGTAGCTAACGTTATTAGTGTTAGTATAATTAGAGGCATTCCAGCTCAGTAATGGATTCCATTCTGGGAGACAGGAGTTTGCTTAGCCCTGGGCTTCAGTCAGCTAGAGTTTCCCCAGCTGAAGGGAAGCTGAAGATCCAAACTTCCTTGGGGTGAAGAATTTTATTTGTGTTCCAAAGCCTTGTCTATCCCAATTTCCCTTCAGGATTTCCACTGTTTCTGACAATGGTGTGGCCTGGCCTATAGAATCATAGAGTTGGTTGTTTGAAAGAGACCTTTAGGACCACCAAGTCAAACTATTAACTCAGCACTGCCAGCTCACCACTGAAACTTGTCCCTCAGCACCACATCTGCACAGCTTTTCACTCCCTCCAAGGATGGACATTCCACCACTTCCTTGTGCAGCCTGTTTCTAGTGCTACATAAATATCCAACCTCAATCTCCCTTGCAGTCCTGCTTGGTAAGATCTTTGCAGGGGATGAGGTCATAGAATCCTAGAATCAGTCAGGATTGGAAGGGATCAGAAGGAGCATCGCATTCCAATCCCCCTGCCATGGACAGGGACACTTCACACCAGATCAGGCTGGCCAGAGCCTCATCCAGCCTGCCCTTAAACATCTGCAGGGATCAGGCTGCCACCACCTCCCTGGGCAACCTGTTCCAGGCTCTCACCACCCTCATGCTGAACAACTTCTTCCTAACATCCACTCTGAATCTCTCCATTTCCGGCTTTGTTCCATTCCCCCCAGTCCTGTCACTACCTGACAGCCTAAAAAGTCCCTCCCCAGCTTTCTTGTAGCCCTCTTAAGATTTTGAAAGGCCACAATAAGGTCCTCTCCAGACTGAACAGCCCCAACTCCCTGAGTCTTTCCTCACAGCAGAGCAGCTCCAGCCCTCTGCTCATCCTTGTGGCCCTTCTCTGGACACCTTCCAGCACCTCCATATCCCTCTTTTACCAGGGGCTCCAGAACTGGATGCAGTACTCCGGGTGGGGTCTCAGCAGTGCAGAGCAGAGGGGGGTTTGTGATGGTGGTCAATAGGGTGATCTCAGCTAGGAAGCCTGTAGATCCTTGCTGCAGCAATGGGCAGAACAGTGAGGCCCTGGCACAAAAACCAGTCTGATGTGCACAAAAACCAGTCTGATGTGCACAAAGCAGAGCTGTGGTTTGCTCCCTTCTGCCTTGGTGGTGGGATGACTCAGTTCAGCCCTAGCAGAGCTTCACCTTCATGGTGGGTTACAAACAGGGAGGTTCTGATGGTTTTATTTAGCACTGTATTGCCGAGGCAAAGCTTCCCTCCAGTTCATGCTGTCAGAGGCTCTGGGGGTGCTGAGTTACCCCTCTACTTGTGAGGCCAGCACTGAAGGAGCTGAATTGGGATCAGTCTTCTGGTGCTGGGGACTTTGTGTGCAGCCCCTGGGAATGGAGCAGGGCTGCTTGCAGTGCAGGATCCCAGCTGGAGACAGCTTCACCAGCTTGGAGGGAGATGGTTTGGGTTGGTTGTTTTTTAGTTCCCAGCTCATAGCTTTGCCAAGCAGAAGGTAAAGTCATGAGAAGGATTGGAGGGGGTAAGCAGGGTGGGAGGGAGCTCTGCCTCTAACCAGTTCCACCTGTTCCTGTGCACACAGACTTGCTCTAATTTCGGGCCATCTGTATTTTTACTTTATGCTCTGCCTCACAGTCTCCTCCAAAAGGTTTTTTAAATTACTTTCCCAGCCTCCTCCTTGCAGGGAGAGCAGCTGATTAGTGGCTCCCCCTATTTAATTTTCCTATCTAGACTAATTATTTCTCTTGATGGTCTATTTATCAGGCTAGTTTCCCTTCTGGGCTGTTCTGCTCTGTGATGCTTTTCCAAAGAGGGGAGGAAGGGCAAATAAAAAACAGACAAGCAAAGTAGATGCAACTCCATCTACATTCTTTCTTATTACAGTGAATACTAAGTTCTTGGGCCACTCTTCTCCACAAAGGAGCCCATCTGCCCTTCAATTCCAGTGGTTTCTCTTTCTTTCATTGGCCATTCCCTGTGTATCCATGTAGCCTGGAATTCAGTGCTGCATTACCTACCACTCTAGAGGACTACAAGGTCTTGGTTCTGCTGAAGTGGCTGGTCTCACAGATTTATGTCATGCTCCTGTGGTGGTCACCAATGCTTCAAGTCCACCAGACATAGAATCACAGAATGGTTTAGGTTGGAAAGGACCTCAAAGATCATCCAGTTTCATCCCCCAACCATAGGCAGTGACACAAACTCTTGTAGTGAAACAAGATCCCTACTATGGATTTCCTATCTAGAGAGTAGGCTGTTTCAAGACTCTCTCTTCCCAAGTTGTATCTAGTGACTGAGTTACCCAAACAACCTCTTCTTTCCTTAACATTTTCCAGCTTTACAGAAACATATCCCAAAGCAGAAGACTTTGCACCCAGTAATGGGTTTTACACCCATGCCCTGTCATATGGCAGTTGAGTTTGACACACTGATCCTGTCTGGGAAGAACGAGGCCTAAAAGAGGGTCTTTTTCTTCCTGGGTGAGTCTGATGCCTCAAGAGAGCCGGAGTATGAAGGTCTTTTTCTGTGTTATGAAGAGCCAAACTCCTGGAGATGAGTATTAAATCAGAGTCTTTAGGTAGCAAGTTCCTCTGGCTTGTAACATAGATCCTAAAGCCTTGCTTAGTAAAAGCAAAAGTCTTTCCCCTCCTGTTCATGGCATCTTCCAATGATATGGCTTCTTGGAACCAGTTACCAAATGCCAGTGTTCTTCATGCATCATCTCTACTGTCAAGATGCGGACTCTGAGGATGGAAACTCTCCTGGCTGATGGGAAGCCACTGAGCCATCCCTGATGTGGTCAGGCAGAGACCACTCAGCAGTTGTACTTAGGGAGAAGGGGAGGATGTCCAGACTGGGGAGGTCTATAGAGCACAAGAAGCTGCCTGTGCTGCCCTTGACTGAGAATGTCATAAATAACACAAGAAAGGTGGACAGGAATTCCCAGGACCAGTGTGACTCCAGAGACTGTTTTTCTTCAGGTAGTTTTCCTAGCCCTCCATAGGCAGCTTAGAGCAGGGATTGGGATAGAAAGGCTTTAATTGCTCAGACAACTTTCAGCTGTATGAACAAGGGCTTATATGAGGACTCAAAGACAGCTTTGGGTGTTGGACAAGATGATTTCTAAAGGTCCCTTCCAATCCAGAGCACTCTGTGATTCCTTATCCAAAGAGCTCGGTCACACATTAGATGTACTTCACTTGCTCAGGAGCCTTCTGCAAGGGATGTGCCTGGGCTAGTGATGCAGCTTTGCTTTCCCCTAGGCCAGGTCTGTGCTGGATACTGGATGAAGCTGAAGGAGTAAAGCCAGAATGCATGATTTTGTGAAGCAGCTTTTTCTGACCTCCACTGACCTTCAGGAGGTGCTCCTGTGAAACAAGTTATTTTAATTCTGATGGCCTCAGACTAGGAACTCCCCTGCCTTAGCATTTAGCACTGACTGAAGTTTTCAAGGAGTAGAATTGTGATCTCCTAAAGGAGCAGCCCCAGACTTGATGTTAGAAGTCTCTCTCAACCAACCCAGCTCTGTGATTTTTTGCACCATTTGGCTTGGCTTTTGGCTTTAATTTACTGCAGGTAACAGTAATGAGCAAAAGGAGGTAGGTCCTTGTGCCACCAGTATCACAGAAACACCCAGGCTGGCAAAACCCCTCAGGATCACCAAGTACCAGCCTAGAATCCTACTCTACAAGACTCACCTTAAACCATATCCCTAAGCACCACATCCAAACCACTCTTAAACACATCCACAATGTCCCTTCAGCTACTTGTAGAAAACAATGAGGTCTCCCCTCAGCCTCCTCTTTTTCAAACTACCCATCCCTGGCTCCCTCAGTCACTCATAAGATTTATTCTCCAGGCCCTTCACCTAACCCAGTAGTTAGGCTGGGGAATGCCTTTTGATAAGGCAGTGTAGAAGCTTAAAGTTCAGCTGGGCTCCTAAAGCCACTACACAACCTCCTGTCAGATACTCACGTGTGGTGTCTCCACCCTTGAAAGTGTTGAAGACTCAGATGTACAAGCCATGAACAACCTGATCTAATTAGGCCTCCTTTTAGGTTGAATGTTAGGAAGCACTTCCTCATGGAAGAGGTAATCAGCACCTCCCTGGGCAGTCCATTCCAGTGTCTAGAGTCACCATCCCTGGAGGTGTTTAAGGAAAGCTTGGCACTTTAATGCCATGGTCTGGTCGATGTGGTGGTGTTAGGTCATAGGCTGCGCTTGAGGAGCTCAGAGGTCTATTCCAGCCTCAATAATTCTGTGATTCTGTGAGCAGGAGATGGCTCAGTTAATATAAAGACAACCTTCTGTAGAATGCTGGGGGAGTATCCTGGAGAGGTTTGCTCCAGGACTGACTCTGGTTTTTAAAGCTTCTCCTTCTTAATTCCCTGGGGTTTACCTTGTATCAGGGACAAGGTACAGGATGAGAGAGTCACCTGGTGGACTCAGCTTGGTGTTTGTGTTGTCTGGAATTGTACTTGGCAAGTGTTGCTGGTTGTCAAAGAGTTTGTTCCATTAAATTGATGAACAGGTTAACTTAAGGAGGCTTAAGGAAGAAAGCTGGGGAGGGACTTGTTAGGCTCTCAGGTAGTGACAGGACTGGGGGGAATGGAACAAAGCTAGAAATGGGTAGATTCAGACTGGATGTTAGGAAGAAGTTGTTCAGCATGAGGGTGGTGAGAGCCTGGAAGGGGTTGCCCAGGGAGGTGGTGGCAGCCTCATCCCTGGAGGTGTTTAAGGGCAGGCTGGATGAGGCTCTGGACAGCCTGATCTAGTGTGAGGTGTCCCTGCCCATGACAGGGGATTGGAACTGAATGATCCCTGTGGTCCCTTCCAAAGCTGACTGATTCCAGGATTCTATTTAAAGCAGATCTCTTTAGGGTGATTAAGGGTGTATATTTAAAGACAGGCACTGCAGCATGGCTCTGTCTGGAGATTTCTTGGATTTTTATCTCTTTATCCCTGCTTTTAGGGCAATATGTGGAAATCTCTGTGTTTTTCCAGAGCTGTTTAAGCCAGCCAAACCCAGTACTCCAGTGAACTAAACAGCTAGTTATGGTGTCTGAAGTTTGTCTTTGTTTTCCCAACTGTATCCCACTTTCCAGTTCCTGTTTTTGGAAGGGTGTGAATGGCTTTTATTTTCTACCTGTAATGAGAAAAATCAGCCTCAGATAATAAGGTGTAGCTCTACATTTACTAAATTTATGGCCATGGCAATATCGTTCAGAGCTCCATCCTCCAGGGTCATCCACATTGAACATCTACAGCCCTCTTTCCAGAGGCAGATGTATACGCTGCAAGATCTGGGTTGTGTTAGAGATGAGTCTAGTGACATTGCATGAGGAAGCTCAGCTCTGAGGATGGTGGCATCTCCTCTCTTGCCTTTCTCTGTTTCTTAGGCAGTCTGGAAAATGGTCCTCCCTGGAAGGAGGTTGCTCAATGTGCACAGGCAGCAATTCAGCCACAAGTTAACTTCTCTTTTCAGCCTGGAAAGGAATGCCAAGCTGGCACCTGGCCTGGTCATTAAAGACATGAGAAATTAAGATTCATAGACTCATAGAACAATTCAGGTTGGGAAGCACATTTGGAGGTCATCTAGCACAAACACTGCCCAAACCAGGCCTAATAGATCAGGTTGCTCAGGCTCTTTTCCAGTTGAGCCTGGAATGTCTTCAAAGATGGAGTTGGTTCCACTTTCATGAAAGTATTCCAGCAACTGACCACTGTCATGGTAAAACTGGAGAAGTCCTTCAATCTGTATCTGTTGCCTCTTGCCCTATCCCTGTGACCTTCTGAGAAGTCTGGCCCCATGTTTTGTGTGCCTTCAGATCAGGTAGCTGTTGGCAACAGCAAGGTCTTGCCTGCTCTGTCCAAGGAATCACAGAGTGGTTTGGTTGGGAAGGAACAGTTAAAGATGATCTAACTTCCCTTCTGTGGGCAGACATTCCACTGGGTCAGGCTGCTCAAAGCCCTGTCCAACCTGACTTTGAACACATCCACACCTTTTCTGAGCACCCAGTGTCCTACCACCCTCACAGTGAAGGATTTCTTCTTTATATCTGATGATCTGGACCTAAATCTGTCCTCTTGAAGTTAAAACTGCTACTTCTTGTTCTGCACTGCAGGCTCTGGTAAAAAGCTTCCTTCCATCCTGCTCCTAAACCCTCTTTGAGTGCTGAAATGCTGAAATAATGTCTTCCTGAACCAGACCTGGTTCCCTCAGCCTCTCCTCATAGTCCAAATACTCCAGACCTCCAACCACCTTGGGTCCTCTCTCCACTATGTCCTTATCTTTCTTGCACTCAGGAGTCCCACACTGGCAATAGTTTTCCATCCGTGGACTCACAAGTGCCAAATGAAGGGAAAGGGACATATCCTTGGACCTGCTGCCATTAATCTAGCCCAGGATGCAGATCCTATGGGAACAGGGTTGCAATTGACACTGACTGGATTGGCTTCAAAAAATAAGTGCTATGTCTGCAGGAGTTTAAGGGACAGGAACTGTTTGTGCACACAGCTTTATTGCTTATAATCTCTGCTGTACCTTCAGCTCAGAGTGAGGTTCAGGAAATTGAGGCAGCTTCAGCTCTGCTCTGGATTCTTTATGAATTAAGGAATCACAGAATGTCAGGGGCTGGAAGGGACCTCAAAAGATCATCTGGTGCAGCCCCCCCTGGCAGAGCAGGATCACCCAGAGCAGATCACACAGGAATGCATGCAAATGGTTCTTGAATATCTCCAGAGCAGGAGACTCCACAACCCCCCTGGGTGGCCTGTGCCAGTGCTCTGTCACCCTCACAGTGAAAACAATTCTTCCTCAGGTTCACATGGAACCTCCTATGCCTCAACTTCCACCCACTGCCCCCTGTCCTGTCACTGGGCATCGCCAAGAAGAGGCTGTCTCCAGCTTCCTGGCACTCACCCTGCACATATTTATAAGCATGAAGGAGGTCACCTCTTAGTCTTCTCCACTCCAAGCCCCAGCTCCCTCAGGCTCTCCTCATAAGGAAGATGTTCAACTTCCTTCATCATCTATCTTGTTTTCTCTGCAGTGTGTGAACAACATTCCTTTGCCTTTTTTTTGCTTGGTCTGTGAAGATTTTGAGTATGTAGAGCAGGAGTCCTGCTTCAACTTGGGAAATCCAGATGTGAGCATGGCCAAAGGCATGAGCACAGTGCTTTCCACTGGGATGTATTTGGCATGCACTGGGGTGTCTTTGAGGCTTTACCTCAAATATTGCATTGTGTTTTGGGCCTTTCCCTACGGGAAAGTCATGGAGGTGCTGTTGTGTGTCTGTCTAAAGAAGAGCAATAAAGTGGTGTAGGGTCTAGAGCAGGCTTTCCAGGGCAGTGATGGAGTTCCCACCACTGGGGTTATTTAAAAGCTGTGTTGATGTGGTGCTGAAGGCCATGGTTTAGTGGTGACCTGGCAGTGCTGGGTTAATGGTTGGACTGAATGAGCTTAAAAGCTTCTTCCAATCAAACCAATTCTCTGGCTGCTGCATGCAGTAGATGCAGCCAGAGCTGCTCAGTTGTGTGGCACATGAGGATGTGGCTGCTGAACAGGCTGCATGGGTTCTGAAAGCATGGAGTCACAGTCACAAAATGGGAGTCAGCCTGAGCCTTCCTGGAAAAATAGTCGACTTTTTGTTTAGCCATAAAAAAACCCTCTCCAGCAACCTCTTTTGTTCCGGAAACCTCTGGGCATATTAAGCGAAACCAGATACTTGAGGGTGGGGGTGTAGGGGGAACGAGGCATACAGGAAAGCAATCAAAATCTACTGGAGGAATTTCTCCTTTCTGGAAGAACATAAACCAGTACCAGAATGTAAACAACCCGCCATATGTAACTTGTAAATCAGGAGTAAAAAGGAACGAGCTCCCAGCAGGCCATTGTGAAGGGTTGGCTGTTGAGTCCTTTTTATTTTTGTTCTTCTTGTTTGATTTAATTTTGAATTTGTCATTCTTTTCCCTCCTCTTCCTGCTCCCCCAAGATGAACCACAAGCCCAACTCGCAGAGCTTGGCCTCCTAAGTGGTGCCTGAAATAGTCGCAGCGCATTAACTTCGGAGCGGCTGGAGCGCAGGGTTGAACCAGCGCTGGCAATGGCTCCACCTTGGCTCCTGCCAGCAGCAGCGGTTGGCTGGGACAAGGCTGAATTCTGTTCCCACAATTCACTCACCTGTGCTCGCTGGTCTGTGAGCTGGGCAGTTGATTCCACAGAATGGTAGGAGTTGGATGACCTCTGGAGATCATCCATCAGACAGCAATGTGCCCTTCTGGCCAAGAAGACCAATGGAATGATAGGATGTCAGGGGCTGGAAGGGACCCCAAAAGATCCTCTGGTCCAACCTCCTTATCAGAGCAGATTCACCTAGAGCAGATCACACTGGAATGCATCCAGGCAGGTTTTGAATATCTCCAGTGTCCAGCAGATTGAGGGAGGTTCTCCTCCCCCTTTGCTCTGCCCTGGTGAGACCTCACCTTGAGTAATGCTTCAGTTTGGGGCACCACACTTTCAGAGGGACAGGGATCTGCTGGAGAGAGTCCAAGGATGATAAGGGGACTGGAGCACTGTCTGATGAGGAGAGGCTGATGGACCTGAGGCTGCTTAGTCTGGAGAGGAGAAGACTGAGATGGGATTTAATCAATGTTTGTAAGTATCTGAGGGCTAGGGGTCAGGAGAGGAATGGATTGAAGCTGCAGCACAGGAGGTTCCAGTTCAACACAAGGGGGAACTTCTTGACTGTAAAGGTCCCACCAGAGTACTGGCACAACCCAGAGAGGTTGTGGAGTCTTCTTCTCTGGAGCCTTTCAAGGCCTGCCTGGATGTGTGACCTGAGCTAGATTGCATGGTCCTGCTGTGGCAGGGGGCTTGGACTGGATGATCTCTTTGGGTCCCTTCCAACCCCTAACATCCTGTGATCCAGTCCAACACTCTTGCCAAAAGCAGGCTCATCCAGACCAACTTGCCTAGGATTACAATGTACAGGTGGATCTGGAATGTTCCCTGAGAAGGAGACTCCACACCTTTTCTGGGCAGCCTGCTCCAGCAACCTCATAGCAAAGCTGATTTTTGTGCTCTGATGTAACCTCCTGAACTCCAGTTTGTGCCACTGTTCCCTGTCACTGGGCACCAGTGACAGAAGAGTCTGGTCCCATCCTCCTGACACTCCCTGTTTAGCTCTCGAGGCATTGAGCAGATACCCTTCAGGGCTGCTTTTTTCCTGGCTCAACACCATCAGGTGTCTCAGCCTTTTCTCCTCATGTCCAACCTAAACCTCCTCTTGAGCATCTTGAGGCCATCTTCTCTTCTCCTAATGCTTGTTACTTGAGAGAATGGAGCCTGGAGTTGAGTCCTGGCTAGCAGGATGGGTTTGGCTGAGTAAGGTGGATCTATCTGAGATACCTTTGTTCACCAATGCATTTCTAAGGTTGGAGAACAGGAAATTCCCAGAAAAGCTTTAAAAAAAATAATATATATAAGAAAAAGAATAATACAAAATGCTGTGAAGTTGCAGAGAGAGATCAGCTGTACCTGTTCCAGTGAGCACCTTGCTATGAGAGAGGCTCTGATCCACGAGACAGGCTCTGATCTTTGGGCATGACACAAATTTAATAGGAATGAAACAAGAGCAACATTCTGACTTTTTAAAGTCTACAAAGAGCAAAGTGGATTTATAATCATGGTGCTCTGAAGACAAAAGCTGAAAGAGTAAATCCCCCTTTTTTTTTTTTTACTTCTCTCCTGTCTTCAAAGGAACAAAGCACCTCTCAGTATTTGTTGTTTGTGGAACTGGGGGAACCAAGAGGCAAACTCGGCTTCTGGGACATTTAGGGACTTCACCTCATATCCACTTCAAAGATACCTCCCTGTAGCTGAGCTTGCAAGTAGGGTTTAGCCAGGGCACAGGGCTGGTTTGCATGATTTCATCTCTCCCCCTAGAACAGGGCATTTGGAGTAATCCTTTCAGGTAGGATTAGCACCAATCCCTTCCACTGTCAGGGGCTGCACTGCTGGGAAGATGGTTACAGCTCTGGAAATCCCCACCACCACCACACCAGCTTGTGTGGAGGACCACAACTGGCTGAAGGCAATTCTTAAGCTTCAAACAGATTTGGAAAGACTTTCTCAGAGCTTTCTCTGCCTTTTATCATGACAACTCCAGTATGTGGTGGTCCTGATGAGATTGTGCCTGAGATGGGGTGTGCAGCAGGGTGGTGAGGGGCTCATGGACTTGTGTTAGGGAAAGTTTAGAAGGTTCATTTGGCTTTTGGAGACTGCTGTCACAGCAGCCTGTGGCAAGCTGCAGATCACAGAAATGTGCAGGTTGGCAAAGTCCCTCAAGATCATCAAGTCCAATCTAGAACCCTACAAAATTCACCTTAAACTATATCCCAAAGCACCACATCCAAACCACCCTTAGACACATCCAAGGTGGGTGACTCCACCACCTCCCTGGGCAGCTCATTTCAGTCCCAGACCACTCTCTCTATGAAAAACTTTTTCTTAATGTCCAATCTAAACCTCCCCAGTCTCAGCTTGAGGCCATTCCCCCTTGTTTTGTCTCCAATTACCTGTGAGCATAGCCCAGCAGCAGCCTCTCCACAGCATCCCTTCAGGTAGCTGTAGACAGCAGTGAGGTCTCCCTTCAGCCTCATCTTACTCAAACTAAATGAAACCCAAAAATCATAGATTGTTGTTGTTGCTGGGAAAGACCTTTAAGCTAAGTGATTTCTTTAAAAATTATTATTTATTATTATTTTAGGTCCCTTCCAAACCATTTTCTGATGAAAAGTGCCTGGGACTGTTCTCTGGTCCTGAAGCCAACAGGCACAGGTCAGCCAATGCCCACACTATTGGGTTCTCTTGTCCTCCAAAATGAAGTGGCTGCATTCTGGCTCTTGGGGGTGGTCCTTGGGCTCAGACTAGCTCCTGTTATATCATACACAGACAAGTTTCTTTCCTGTGAGAGTGATGGAGTCCTGCAGCAGGCTGCCCAGAGAGGTTCTGGGGAGAGACTTTTTAGGCTGTCAGGTAGTGATCGGGGGGGAATGATACAAAGCCAGAAATAGGTAGTTTCAGGATGGATGTTAGGAAGAAGTTGTTCAGCATGAGGGTGGTGAGAGCCTGGAAAGAGTTGAACAGGGAGGTGGTGGAAGCTTCATCCCTGAGGTGTTTAAGGCCAGGCTTGATGAGGTCCTGGCCAGCCTGATCTAGTGTGAGGTGTCTCTGCCCATGGCAGGGGGTTGGAACTGGATGAGTGGTGCTCTCCAACCCTCACTGGTTCTATGGTTCTGGAGAGATTCCAAACCCACCTGAACATTGTGATCCTGGTTACTCTGCTTTAGCAGCAGTGTTAGATTAGATGTTCTCCAGAGGTGCCTCCCAACCCCACCATCCTGGGAAGCAAAGTCAGAGGATGCAACAAGGTGCCTTGTTGTGTCATGGTGAGTGTTGGGACCTGGCTTTCATTTCCTGACAGATCCATTCAGGCAGTGGAGTTGCAAGAGGGAACAAAAAGCCACCACTGTCTGTTCTCATTATTGACACAGATGTATTTCTTAGTTGTGAGCTGGCAGAGGCAAGCTTAGCATGCACCTCTTCTTGGGGAAAAATTACCATTTTTGTGGGCTTTTTTGTTTCTTGGGTCGAGCCTTTGGCTGATCTGAGTCAGAGAAGCGTTTGCAATGCCAGGAAATTATGCTGGTTTCTACCAGTTGGGATTCTGGCCAAGTAGCTCTGTTAGCTTGTGTTTGGGAGTGGTGGTAATGAGCAGCTTTGAGGCTGTATTTCAGCTGCTAAAGGTGTTAAAAAACAAAAGATAAAATATTGGCTTACAGCATCCTCTCTCTGGAGTATGCAGATTCTGATCTCATGTAAAGACAGCAGTAAAAGAGTGATCTTGCAGCGTAGGTGAGACATACACAGAGAGGTCACATCCAAAGGAGTCCCAGGACTCACCTGAGATGTCCAGCTTCTCCCCACCATCTCTAGTGGTCCTCAAGCCTGGCAGTCCTTACCTAGCAGGACCTGAGCTCTGAACCTGGCCTTGTTCTGTTCCTTAGAAATTCCCAGTACTATGCCATGGGCTGCTACCAGCTGTGACATCTGCTTGTTGTCTGTCTCAACAGAGCAGCCAAGGATGTGGGGCACAGCATCTCCTCTAAGGCAGCCAGGTACATCCGACACGGGAGTCTCTGAAGGAGAATGGGGGTTTGTGGCTCCATGTTCTCAGCTCATCAGGGGTTTTGTTGTTCTCCAACAAACGATGCTGGGACCCTCACTGTTCCTGGGGAAGTACCTGGATGTGGTGCTTAGGGCTATGGTTTAAGCTGAATCTTGTGGAGTAGAGTCCTAGGCTGGACCGGGTGATCCTGAGGGGCTTTTCTAACCTGGATGTTTCTGTGATTCTGCGAACTACAGGATGATTAGGAGCAAAAGTGGTGTTGAAAGCCATGTGAGCTATGGACGTTTCTTTAGGGTGCTGGTGTCTGATTCTGTACAACCAAAAGCACTGAGAAATACCTGCAGAGACTCAGGCCCCGGAAACACATATTGAGTGTTACAGAAATGACTCCAGGAGAGAGATCTGAAATAGGTGACCAGATAACTTCTGACAGTTAATGATCTCCTAGAAGATCTGAGATCCTAAAGAGTCTTCATCTAAGAACTCATTAAACACCAGACCCATTAGCTAGCACTGTAGCTAATTCTAGTTTTGAATATGTAGAGATGCTCAGAAAAACAAAGATTCTGTCTTCAGTGTTGCTGGAGCTGAAAGTAGAGTTGCATGTTGCTGTCAATGTGCTGAGGATGATCAAGGGTGATGTTAGGGAGAAGCTCTTCACCATGAGGATGGTGAGAGCCTGGAACAGGTTGCCCAGGGAGGTGGTGGAAGCCTCATCCCTGGAGACGTTTGAGGCCAGGCTGGATGAGGCTCTGGCCAGCCTGATCTAGTGTGAGGTGTCCCTGGCCATGGCAGGGGGATTGGAACTAGATGATCCTTGTGGTCCCTTCCAACCTGACTGATTCTATGAGGTCTCACTTGCATTAGGACCAATGGGTTTGTCCTGAGACGATTCAGTGGGTTCTGTTCTATCTGGATGCTGGGCAGAGAGGAACATCTGGTCCTAGGGTGCAAAAGAAAACACAGCAGGACTTTTGTTTTCGACATTCCTCCAGTTCAGCCCTGAGATGTAATTCTGAGATGCAGCTGAAGGCTGTGAAACCTCTGATCTGTTTTCAACAAGATTTCACATAAAAAAAGTGTCCAGCTCTTAACTGCTTTTACAGATGAGACCTGAAGGATCAAATACATTTGTCAGATACTTTCCTTTGTCTCAGATAGTTAAGAGTAAGGAGAGAACAGTGGTATTAGGAATTGTAACAATTAAGCTCTGACTTTCCTATGCTGTGTGTGTAATTTTCATACCATTATAAAGACTCAGATTTCAGATGTGCAGAATTGTAGCAGGAGCAACACTCACAGTTATGATTTCCTGAAGCAGGGCAGAGATATGAAGCTGTTATGGTGTCTGCAGAGTCTTGCTTGCCTTAACAGAGTGGTTTCAAAAAGAAAGACTTTTCTCTGGAGGTCTTTGGCCATCCCTGATGCTGCTGCAGCTGGGTTTGACTCAAAGGTGTTACCCTAGTCAAATCCAAACTGGCCTAGAAGTGAGATGGAGTTGTTTTGGTTTCATACCAAGGCAGGAGGACACAAGGCCATTGGCAGGATTTCATGGTCTAGGGAAATTTACTGCTTGTTAAATGGCTAATGGGGGTGAAAGTTGGGACCCTGTTTCAATTACATCCAGAATGGAGGTGAAGTGCTGCTTGCCAGTGGCAGGAGATCCTTTCCAGACTCACAATCCAAAACCAGTAGAATTTCCCTCTTCTCTGTGGAGCTGTGCCAGGGTGGAAATAGTGAGTTCTTTCACTCTGGGGGTTGGAGGGGATGACCTTTAAAGGTCCCTTCCAATCCAAACCATTCTGATTCTATGGATTTGTGCTCTGGAGCCTGTACTTTGCAACTGTGATACCCACTCCCTAAGAGTCCCCTTCCCTAGGGCATATAACAAGCTTTGGAGAAAGAACATCCAGGGATGGAGAAAAGCTACAACCACAGCTTTTTGTACCACTGGCCCCCACTGATGCTCTGCTCAGAGATGGGCAGTGGTGAATGTTGTGCTTTTGGTGATCTCTGACTGCTCAGAGATGGGCAGTGGTGACTGTTGTGCTTTTGGTGATCTCTGACTGCTCAGAGATGGGCAGTGGNTTTTCTCTGGAGGTCTTTGGCCATCCCTGATGCTGCTGCAGCTGGGTTTGACTCAAAGGTGTTACCCTAGTCAAATCCAAACTGGCCTAGAAGTGAGATGGAGTTGTTTTGGTTTCATACCAAGGCAGGAGGACACAAGGCCATTGGCAGGATTTCATGGTCTAGGGAAATTTACTGCTTGTTAAATGGCTAATGGGGGTGAAAGTTGGGACCCTGTTTCAATTACATCCAGAATGGAGGTGAAGTGCTGCTTGCCAGTGGCAGGAGATCCTTTCCAGACTCACAATCCAAAACCAGTAGAATTTCCCTCTTCTCTGTGGAGCTGTGCCAGGGTGGAAATAGTGAGTTCTTTCACTCTGGGGGTTGGAGGGGATGACCTTTAAAGGTCCCTTCCAATCCAAACCATTCTGATTCTATGGATTTGTGCTCTGGAGCCTGTACTTTGCAACTGTGATACCCACTCCCTAAGAGTCCCCTTCCCTAGGGCATATAACAAGCTTTGGAGAAAGAACATCCAGGGATGGAGAAAAGCTACAACCACAGCTTTTTGTACCACTGGCCCCCACTGATGCTCTGCTCAGAGATGGGCAGTGGTGAATGTTGTGCTTTTGGTGATCTCTGACTGCTCAGAGATGGGCAGTGGTGACTGTTGTGCTTTTGGTGGATCTCTGACTGCTCAGAGATGGGCAGTGGTGACTGTTGTGCTTTTGGTGGATCTCTGAATGTCCAGAGAGGGAGCTGGAAAATAATAGTGGTATTTTGCCTTGTAGTTCAGCATGGCCATGTTTGGCCTCCATGTAAAAACAGGCCCTTTCATTTGGGGAAATGAAAGGACTTGTTCAAGGTCATAAAGCAGAGCTGAGAACAGACCTTAGCCTCTGGGCTCCCACCTGAAGGCCCTGGCTATCAGACTTAGCCTCAGGCAGTGGCTTATGAGTCTGCTCCCTATTGCTTCTTCATGAAGCTGGTCTGACTCATCTGCACTGAGCAGACACAACTTCCTTGGTCCTGTTCCCACAGCAACAACTGTTGCCTTTGGCTGTGGTTCAAAGAGGCTTTTAGGTGCTAAAAGTCCCACAGCAATCAGCAGGAATCTAAGGCCAAAAAAGTGGGGTTTGTAGCTGGGTCTCTGTCTCTGAGAAGTGTCTTGTTTCTGCTGAAGCCAGTGTGGCTGGTAGGAGGCTCTGAGTGCTCAGAGAGGCTGGTGGGTTTTTTGGTTAAAAGATAAGAACATCTATCTGTTGTGTCTACCAGCTGGTTAACCAGGCAGCCAAACAGACTCAATCAAATAGCTGTGGCTTTTCCTGCTCGGTGCAACTCTGGGTCATTGAAGAGAGCTTCATTTGATTCTTTCTTTCCCATGTAGCTTCTCAGATGTGTAGAGCTCATTTTACTAGTTACAGGGAGGGAAGCTGGCAGTAAAAACTGTCTGTGCTTAATCAACAGATCTTCCCTTCTTTGTTTTGGTCACTGCCTTCAGAATCACAGGCTCACAGGATGTTAGGGGTTGGAAGGGACACAAAGGGATCTTCGACCCCAATCCCCCTGCCACAGCAGGACCATGCAATGTAGCTCAGGTCACACAGCAACACATCCAGACACACCTTGAAAGGCTCCAGAGAAGGAGACTCCACAGCCTCTCTGGGGAGCCTGTGCCAGTACTCTGGTGGGACCTTTACAGTCAAGAAGTTCCCCCTTGTGTTGAGCTGGAACCTCCTGTGCTGCAGCTTCCATCCATTGCTCCTTGTCCTATTGCAGGGAGCAGTGAGCAGAGCCTGTCCCTCATCTTCTGACCCCCAGCCCTGAGCTATTTAGAAACATTGATTAAATCCCATCTCAGTCTTCTCTTCTCCAGACTAAGCAGCCCCAGGTCCCTCAGTCTCTCTTCATCAGGTAGTGCTTCAGATCCCTAATCACCCATAGCTCTCCCTTGGACTCTCTCCAGCAGAGTGTGTCCCTCTTCAACTGGGGAGCCCCAAACTGAAGGCAGTACTCACAATGAGATCTCTCCAGGGCAGAGCAGAGGGGGAGGAGAACCTCCCTTGATCTGCTGGATCCACATTTCCTAATACACCCCAGCATCTCATTGGCCTGCTTGGCCACAAGGGCACATTGCTGTGCCATGGGTAACTTGTTATCCACCAGGGCTGCCAGAAGAGTGGACACTTCAGCAGAGGGGTGGATGAACCAAGTGAAGTTCCTGAGGTTTCATACCCTGTCCTTGACCCAGAGATATCTGATGCCAACATGCAGCCATGCTACAGTGGGTGTGAAGCCTTCACAATCCACATGGCCATTCTCAAGGCTTCATTTCATGCTGGCAGGAAACAAGCCATGGGGTTTGGCAGGTGGCTTATCTGCAGGTACATCCTCGCCCACTGACAGCATCCTGGCACCAAGATGCGTTTGTGATGTGCCTTTGGAGGAAAGGGGGATAGGCTGTAGATTTTTCCTTTAAAATGAGTCTTGTCTAGAAAACGTGCCACAGACTGATGAGAAAGCAACAATTATTTGTTCCCCTCCCACTCTGAAGAAGATGAAAAAAAAAAAAAAGGCCTTTTCTTTCCTTCAACCAGCAAAGAAAGGCTTCAAGATGCCCTTCCTGTGATGGGAGAATGATGGTTCAGAGAAGGAGAAAGGAAAAGGTGAAGTGACTCTAACAGTGGGAAGCAGCAGGAGATGCTGTGCCCCAAACAGAGGGTTGGAAACCTGCCCATCTCTGACTAATATACCCATACTTATTTATTCCTCCCCAGAACCAGGACCTCCCTAAGGAGCTGCTGCAGATAAGATCTGCAGGAATGCGTCTTGGTAACTTTTGCCCTGCCACCAAGCAGCCCTAGCCAGGACTGCAAGGTCCACCCCATGTAGCACTTGGCTCAGGTTTCTTCTGGTCCCCTCCTACCTCCCTGTTCTAATTATTTTTTTTCTTTCTTTCTTTTTTTTTTTTGGTGTGCTTTAAATTCGAAGTGCTTGAAGGAAGTGAGGACCATGTTGCTGCCCACTGGAGAACTGATTTCTGTAGCAGATTGTGTGTTATGAAGGTGTAAGGAGGTGCCTGCAAAGGCTGGATAGCTGCAGAGGATGGAGAGGGCCAAACCTGAGAGAGATTCATCTATCCAGGAGCAAAACACTCTGAGAGCTGTGCCTGGGTTTCACCTCAGAGGACAACAGTTCATCCCACAGAGGCAGGACCAAGCTGATACATGTGGTAGTGATGACCAGAGGACCATGACCTAAGGGAGAAGTGGTTTGCTAAGTCATTGCTGACGTCTATAGTGGGTATCTAGAGCTGGCAGAGACCTCAAGGGATTGCCTTGAGACTGTGGCCTGAGCTAGGTCTCAGCTGGTGGAGTTGGACATCTCTGCCAGCCCAGCTGCAGTAATGTGCGTGGGCTGCAAATGTGCCTGAGAAGCAGAATGTACAATTCTGTGCCAAGGCCTTCCTCCTCCCTTCTCTGGGTGGCTCCTCTGAACCTACCTCTGGTGTCATGGTATGGGGCAGATACCCCCTGAGGGATTTCTGGGAAGAAGAGCTATTTCCAAAAGAACCTGGGGGATGTAGGAGCCTGATAACCCTCAGTTTCTGTTGTCTGTCAGCACTGCCTGTGCTGGAGCGGGCTGAGGAGCAGGCAGGGCTGTTCCATCTCTTTGGTAATTGTTTTTCTTCTCTCTGGGCATGGCCCTTGCCTCTTATGTCTCTTATCTCATGTGTGTTTTATTTCCTCACATGGACTACAGCTGGGGCAGGAGATTTATAAGCAGGAAGGCATTTCCCCCTCCTAGAGCATGGCTCAGTAAGGGGGTGGGGAGGGAGAGGGGAGGTGACTTTGTGGCTGACAGACCAAGGGGATCCAACGTGCCAAGCTACATCTGTGGTTCCTGAGAAATCAATTAGCTAGGGGAGGGAGGGGTGGCTGGCAAACCACACGGGAGAAAGGGAAACATCACAAAGCTGAGAGCAAGGATGCTTAGAAGCTGCAGCACTGCTGGAAGATGTGAGTGAGTGGCTTTGTTTGGTAAGGGGTGCGTGAGAGAGAGATGCTCACCAAAAGGTTAATCAGGAATGGCCTAGGATCTGGGAAGCAGACTGCTAATTAGAGAGGCTGGGAGACCACACTTACCCCATGCTGAACAATCTAACCCAGTGTTTCTCTTATGAGGAGCCCTGGGGCTGTGCAGCCTGGAGAAGGGCAGCCTGAGAGGGGCTCTGATCAATAGCTGAAGAGCAAGAGTCAGGAAAATGGGACCAAACTCTCTTTATAGAATCACAGAACATCAGGGGCTGGAAGTGACCTCAAAAGATCATCTGGTCCAGCCCCCCTGCCAGAGCAGATCACACTGGAATGCACCCAGATGGTTCTTGAACATCTCCAGAAAGGGGGACTCCCTAACCTCCATGGGCAGCCTGTTCTGTCACTGTCACAGTGAAAAAAAACTCCTCCTCAGGTCCACATGGAACTCCCGTGCCTCCTCAGCGGTGCCAAGTCAGGGATAAGGGATGGTGAGCACAGACTGGAAGCCAGGAGGTTGCACTTGAACACGAGGGAAAACTTTTTTTGCCATGAGGGTGGTGGAGCCCTGGAGCAGGCTACTCAGAGAGGTTATGGAGTGTCCTTCTCTAGAGAGATTCCAAACCCTGCTGATCAGCCTGCTCTGTGTAACCCTGTTTCTGGCAGGAGAGTTAGACTAGGTGATGGCCAGAGGTCCCTTCCAATTCCCACCACTCTGTGATTCTGTCATGTGTGGCAGAGGTTGTGGATAATGTACATTTAGCATTACAGCACTTTACAAACTCCATTAGACAGTTCTGGGCTCTTTTTTTTTTTTTTTTTCCATCCAAACTTCAGTTCCCTCTCTACAGTTCTTGGACTGGGTGATTGATCGCATCTCGAGTACTGCCTTCAAGTTTGGGCTCCCCAGTTGAAGAGGGACAGGGATCTACTGGAGAAGGTCTAGCGGAGGATGATGAGGGGACTGGAGCACTGCCTGATGAGGAGAGGCTGAGGGAGCTGGGGCTGCTTAGTCTGGAGAAGAGAAGACTGAGAAGGGATTTAATCAATGTTTGTAAATATCTGAGGGCTGGGGGTCAGGAGGTGGGACAGGCTCTGCTCACTGCTCCCTGGCATAGGACAAAGAGCAATGGATGGAAGCTGCAGCACAGGAGGTTTCAGCTCAACACAAGGGGGAACTTCTTGACGGTAAAGGTCCCACCAGAGCACTGGCACAGGCTCCCCAGAGAGGTTGTGGAGTCTCCTTCTCTGGAGCCTTTCAAGGCCTGTCTGGATGTGTGACCTGAGCTAGATTGCATGGTCCTGCTGTGGCAGGGGGATTGAACTCAGTGATGCCTTTGTGTCCCTTCCAACCCCTAACATCCTGTGAGCCTGTGATCTCCAGAGGTCTGTTCCAACCCCTCCCATGCTGGGATTCTGTGATGCTATTTTCAAAGAGAGCATCCATCCATCCAAACTCCTTCCTGGTGCAGCTGCCCACCCTGTAGGGTTTGTCTGCACTTGTTTTCAGGATGGATTCCTTCAGAGCCATTTCGAGGGTCTTTCAAACCACTGCACTGGAGAGAACCAAGCTGCCCCACGGTGGGGTAGAAGGAGAGGGACAGTGCATGCACATGTCTGAGAGGGAGAGGAGTTGGGAACAAGAGCTGTCGATGCCGTGATAGTGTCCCTGTGTGAGATGAAGTGCGTCTGTGGGTGTGAGAAAGGAATATTTGGAAGTGCGTGTGTGTGGGCGTGAGGTGTGTGTGAGAGTGTGCCTGCATTTCCATCCCCACACTCTGAGAAGGGGTTTTGGAGTGCTGCAGTGTTCAAACAGCCTTCAGTTCCTAAAATAATCAGCCCAGTCTTGAAAAGCTACACTGTCTGTGGACATCTGGAGGAGACAGGTTCCCTAGCTGCACCTCGGGAAGGTATTTTAAGCAGCCCGTAAGGGCTGAGCAGCTGTGCTGGCTGCATGGAGGTGTGCTGGAGATCAGGGCAGGTGCAGGGGGACGTCTATGGCAGCCCACCACCTACTCCTTGCTTCCATAGCCACCTCCTCCCAGGTCCTTCACAGCTTTTGAGAGATGAAGTGCAAAATCATAGAATCACAGAATGTCAGGGGCTGGAAAGGACCTCAAAAGATCATCTGGTCCAGCCCCCCTGACAGAGCAGGATCACCTAGAGCAGATCACACTGGAATGCATCCAGATGGTTCTTGAATACCTCCAGAGAGGAAGACCCCCCAGCCTCCTTGGGCAGCTGATTTCAGTGATCTGTCAACCTCACAGTGAAAAAAAATTCTTCCTCATGTTCGCATGGAGCTTCCTATGCCTCAACTTCCACCCATTCTCCCTTGTCCTGTCACTGGGCATCACCAAGAAGAGGATGGTTTCGTCCTCCTGGCACTAACCCCTTATGTATTTATGAACATTAATGAAGTCACTCCTTAGTGTCCTCCTCTCCAAGCTAAAAATCTCCTACATCTCCTCCTCCACTGCCCATTTCACTCCCCAGAGGTCATAAAAGAGGGAAGATTAGAGATCTGTGAAGTCAGGGATGGGCTGTGGGTGACTTCACAAAAGCCTGTATTAGAATGACGTTGTCCTAATGTTTGTTGCTGTAATAAGCACCACAATTTCTTTGGTGTGAGGGCGCTGGAACCCTGGAGCAGCCTGCCCATAGAAGTTGTGATGTCTCCTTCAGAGAGATTCCAAAGCCACCTGGACATTGTGATCCTGGGCAAACTCTGAGTCATGCTGCTTTAGCAGGGAGGTTGGACTAGATGATCTCTACAGGTCCCTTCTGCCCTCCCCTCTGTGTGTGATCCTGCAACAAGCTTTATTTTCCCCCTCTCCCAGAGTCAATATTGTGCTCCTAAAGCCAGTGCAAGTATTCCGTGCTCTTCAGAGCTGTGTCCCTCTACCAGAAGGCATGGGCAGCACGTACAGCATGTAAACCCTCCTAACCTAAAGCCATGTGTGTGCTGGCATCCCTGCAAGGACATCAGGCTCCTCCTCCTGCATCAGCAGTTCTTCACCTCACCAGCCCCAACACCTGCTCACGGTAGGGGTGTTGTGGGCTCAGGTCTCTTTCCCATCAGGAAGGGTCCAAGCCACATCTTTCACCTTGCTCTGCTACCACACTTCTGGGGGTGATGTGAGGAGGTGGCAGATGCCTCTCTGCTCTCCCTTTCCTCCCACCACCACTTGGGGAAAGCTGTTGCACCTCGCAGCAGGGAAGCACCGAGTTCGGTGGGTCAGCAAGAAGGAACAAGCAGGGCTGGCTGTGGTAGCTTGGGGATATTCACCTGGCAGCAGGCGGCCAGAGATCCAGCTCCTGCTTCAAGGACTGTTTATGTGTTTGAAAATTAAACAACCCATGGTGTTGGTAACTGGAATTCAGGTCTCCCCACTCCCAGGGGAGTGCCCTGATCCCAGGGCTGTGAAGTCATGCTCACTCTTGCCCTCTGGAGCTTCAGGTTTTGGTTGTATTTATGACTTTTTTTTCTTTCCCCTCTGCTGAGTAGTTTGTTTGGAAAGAGATGTGTGAGACCCCTCCAGCTCTGCTGTCAGATAGGGACACTGCCTATAACAGGTAGTATTTGAAGGACTTCTACCTCCTTCTACCAGAGAGAGCTGGACTGAGGTATTCAAAACCTAAGGAATGCTCACTAACCCTCCCAGTTGCTGACTGGGAGGAGAGTGCATGATTTTTCCATCCTCCTCCTGCGTATTATGGGCAGCTGATGGTGCCACATGACATGTGAAGTGGTAGGCATGTGATGGAAACACCTCTGAGCCAGGTTTGGATGCTGACACAAGGGAGGGACAATGTGCTGGCCAGGTATGGCCTGCATGGACTGAGATGTTTCTGAACGTGTTCTGATGCTGTGCTTTCAGCCTGCGAGCCTTCATAGTAAAAGCGGAGGCTTTTCACGGGCTGCAATGGCTGCAGGGTGACGTTGCAGGTGAGCAAGAGTGTGAGAATGAAACCTTGGGTTTCAGTGGCTAAAACAAGATGGATTTGACTGTGTGGACTCTGGGGAAATGTTTTTACTGTTGATTTATCCTGGGCAAAGCTCTTGTTGTCTCCAACAGTAGCAGGCTTCAGTGAAGCCCCTTGGAAAGCAGCATGGTTCGAAGCCTGGCAGCAGAAGTCACAGGGGAGCCATAAACAGGAAAGCTTTGATACTGCTGGTGTGAGGGATGAAGAGCAAAGGGAAAGGCTCACTTGCGGCTGTCGCTGAGCTTGGTGCTCCCGTGTCCTCCAGCTGTCCCCTCAGTCTTCTTAACGGTCTTTATAGCAGACCCCTAAACCCCACAGGAGCTGTCTCCTGACCCTGCAAGGTGCTGAGCTCCCCTCTGGAACTGCGGCGGGTCCCCAGCTCTGGTTACGACGTCGCTCTCCCGAGTTCTAGTTTGGTCTCAAGTGTGGAGTCTGTGCCTGTGGGCAAATCACTTCCACCTCTCTAAGATCTGGCTGTAAAACAAGGCTAATAACACCAAATTACCTACCTGTGAGAATTAATGAGATCATACTTGCTCAGCCCTTTGAAGGCATGAGGCATTACAGAAGCACTGGGGCATTATTACAGAGTGTGTTTTTAATATACGTCTAGTTTCACTTACAAATTGGAGTTTTGCTCCCTTTTGACTGCACGGCACTAATTAGACGTGTAGGGTAGGAAATAAATGTTTCCAGTGTTACTCAGGCTGGAAACCAGTTAATTTCAGCCTTCTTTGGTTTAATTGTGTCTGAAAAGACATTGAGAAAAGGCGTAATGAGCTGAGAACGCTTTAACTTTTGTTTTTATTGTTCCCTAAACTCCTTGCTTCTGCTAAGTCACAAGATGCCAGCTAAAGAGTGGAGAGGTGGATGTGGAGCCCTTTCATTTTGAGTGGGTTTTTTTGGTTTGGTGGTTTGTTTTTTAGCCTACCCAGGTAAAATAATCCCTACTTGTAGGGTTTAACGTAGTGCTTCTCCGTCATAAATCTCCGAGCACTTCACAAAACCGGGTGCAGTGCTGCCCTCCTTTCACAAAGCGGCAAACCTGAAGCAGGGTTTGCCCAGGGGCGAGTAAATTAGGCCTTGTCTACGTGAGGACCAGGAGCCAATTTAAGACAACAGGTGGAAAATGCACCGTGGGCACTTAGTTCTTTCTTGCTTTCACTTCAGTTAGTATCGATTTCATCTTGTTTTATTTTAGTGCCTTGAAAGAGAAGGCTTCCCACAGCTTGCTGGACTGGCTGGATTCAAGTCTACAAGGAAAAGCTGAGAGCCCTGGGGCTGTTTAGCCTGAAGAAGAGCAGTCTAGAGAGGGAATCTGATCAACCTGATCAATGCAGTTCTGGGGTATATTAGAAGAGTTGTGGTTAGTCGAGAGAGGTTCTCCTGCCACTCTACTCTGCCCTGGGGAGGACATATCTGGAGTACTGTGTCCAGTTCTGGGCCCCCCAGTTCAAGAGTGACATAGAACTGCTTGAGAGAGTCCAGCACAGAGCCACAAAGACGATGAAAGCAATGGAACATCTCTGTTACAAGGAGAGCCTGAGGGAGCTGAGGCTGTGCTGCTTGGAGAAGAGGAGGCTGAGAGGTGACCCCATCAGTGATTCTAAAGATGTGCAGGGTGAGTGCCAGGAGGCTGGAGCCAGGCTCTGCTGGTGAGCTTTTGAGGTGCCTTCCAGCTCCTGACACTCTGTGATTCGGTAATAGCTAAAGGCCTCGGTGAAAGAGGATGGAGCCAGACTCATTTCACTGGTGCCTAGTGGTAGAACAAGGGACAAACTGGAAGAGAGGAGGTTCCATCCAAATCCAGTGAGGGTGCTGGTGCCCTATAGCAGGCTGCCTGGAGAGGTCATGGAGGCTCCTTCTCTGGAGAGATTCCACAGCTGCCTGGACATTGTGATCCTGGGCCAATCTGCTATGGGTGACCCTGCTTTAGCTGGGGGATGGGACTAACTCCCAGACATCAGAAGTCAGTTCTTTGCACTCCAGTGATGGAAGACAGGGCAAGAGAGTTGTGGAAAACACCTGTACGTGTCTTAAGTTTGGCAAACAGGTAGTTATAGGACTGGGGGAAATGGAACAAAACTGGAAATGAGTAGATTCAGACTGGATGTTAGGAAGAGATTCTTCACAATGAGATCCTGGAACAGGTTTCCCAGGGAGGTGGTGGAAGCCTCATCTCTGGAGGTGTTTAAGGTCAGGCTGGATGAGGCTCTGGCCAGCCTGATCTAGTGTGAGGTGTCTCTGATTGTTGCAGAGGATTTGGAACTGGATGCTCCTTGTGGTCCTTTCCAACCCCGACTCATTTTATGGTAGGGAGGTGTTTGGGGATGTGTTTTGGGATGTGTTTGTGTGTTCTTTTGTTTGGAGTTTCTTAGTTTGTGTTTTTTTTTTTTTTGTTTGCTTGTTTGGAGTTTTTTGAGTTTGTTTTGTTTGTTTTTAGCTATTTCTGATCTTGATTTTTTTTTTTGTTTTGTTTTAAACAAGGCACTACAAAACAGCAAAGGGTTTCACTGCAAAGGGAAGTCAGACCATGAAAAGCTGTTCACCCTAATCTCTGAAAACTATGCCTGCCTCCTCGTATGGTTGGTAGTGTGCCCATTTCCTTGTATCCCTAGAAAGAGCCAGTTTGAAAGAGACTATGGGAGGAGGTATCTTTGCTTTCCCACCCCTTCATCTCTGGGGAATAGAATCGGGAAACTTCAAGTTCCACAGTCATAGAATGGTTTAGGTTGGAAGGGATCTCAAAGATCATCCAATTCCAACCCTGTACCATAGGCAGGGACACCTCCCACTAGAACAGGTCACTTAAAGCCTCATCCAACCTGGCCTTGAACACCTCCAGGGAGGGAGCATCCACAACCTCCCTGGGCAGCCTATGCCAATGTCTCATCACCCTCACTGGAAAGAACTTCTTCCTAACATCCAGTTTCAATCTCCCCTCTGCCAGTTTCCATCCTCATCCTGTCATTACAAGACCTTGTCAATAGTCCTTCTCCAGACTTCCTGTAGGCTTCCTCAGATACCAGAAGGCACCTGCAAGGTCTCCTCGAAGCTTTCTCTTCTCCAGGATGCAGAGCCTCAACTCAGCCTGTACTCATAACGGAGCTGCTGCAGCCCTCTGAGCATCTTCGTGGCCTCCACTGGACTGGCTCCTTCTTGTGTTGGAGGCTCCAGAACTGCACACAGTGTTCCAGGTGGGGTCTCAGGAGATCAGAGGGGCAGAATCCCCTCCCTTGTCCTGCTGGCCACACTGCTGTTGCTGTCTGGGCTGGGCTGCACTGACACTGCCAGCTCATGGTGAGCTTTTCATCAATCAAGTGGTCTCTTTGCAGAATGTACCTGATATTAGGAGTGTTGTGGTTTGGTTCAAGGAGGCTGTGGAGAGCAAACCAAGCTATAGATGTGTGGTGAACAAGCTGCTTGCATCTGTGGGCAAGGAGCATCAAGAAGTAATAGACATCAGAAAGGTTTAGGAATTCATTGACTCTGACTGTTGGACCAGTTTGCAGCTGCTCAGTGAAGATGACTGGGATGGATTTGGCAAGAATAAACAAGAGCCATTTTCAAGGTAATTTACTGTTGTTGGAAACTCAGAAGATCTGGGGCATGTGTCTTGCTCTCCATAGTCTTACTGTGTGACCAGAGCATGCTTCTTAGCAGTAGAGTGGGATCATAGGATGGTTTGGGTTGGAATTATCAAGCTCCAACCCCTCTGCCACAGCAGGATTGAACCTTCCACTAGACCAAATTACTTAAAGCCCCATCCAACCTGGTCTTGAATACTTCCAGAGATTGGAGTATTTCTGGTCAACCTGCTCCAGTGTCTCATCACACTCACAGTAAAGAATTTCTTCCTTACACCTGATCTAGATTTCCTCTCTTTCATCTTAATACCATTACCTCCTGTCCCCTTGCTACACTCTCAGCCAAAGAGTCCCTTATCACCTTTCCTCTGGGTCCCCTCTAAATACTGAAAGGCCACAATAATGTCTCTCTGGAGCCCTCTGTTTCCTAGGCTGAACAACCCCAACTCATTGAACCTTTCAAGTAGGACAAACATCCTCCTCACGTTATCTGATAGGGCTCACAAGCAGCACTTCCACAGATCCCTCCCGCTGCATGTGTTTACTCAACACGGAGTTCTGTGGAGCTTTGGCCACCGGTGAGGATGTTTTCAGTGAACTTTTCTTTGAGGAAACTGCAAATCTTCACAAATCATCATGTGAAATATTTATGCAGTGCTGTTCTCATTATATCTCCTGGAAAAGAAGTAACTGAAGCCTGAGGATGCATTTTGAATATTTCAAATGATTTTTGAAGCTGAACTTTCAGTAGCAGCCTGCAAGTAGAGGTTTGTGCCGGCAGAGATTGCATTTAGTTCTTTATATTGGCTTTTAGTTATCCAATGTCCTGGGTGGAAAGGGGTTAGATCTTTCTTAACCTGAAAGTGAGAGCTTTCCCTTGGTCCCAAGGGAACCAAACACTGACTCAGATACTGTGAGATACTCACTGACCTCCTGTTTTTTCTTGCTGTTGGTTTGTTTCCTCTATTGCAAAATTGTGCAGCTGCTGCTGGGAGAGGATGAGCAAAGGCAATTGGCAGAAAATGAGAGACGCTGGTAGAGGTGATGTGAGAATGTGCAACCTGAAACTCATAGTGAGCTGGGAGTAGATGCTGTCTTGCTTTGTATGAGGAGCTGGGAGGCCATAGAAACAAAGTGATGAGACTGAGCCATGTGAAACGGGAACATTTCCCATGTGGTCTGGGGCTGGTAGGTGGTAGAGCTTCCTCAGGACCCTCTGTTTTCCTGCAAAGTTTTTCCACAACAAGGTAGGTCAGCTGCTTGAATAATATCCCCAGGGATGTGGTGGGCTCCCCAGCATGGGAAACTTTAAGACTCGCTGGATAGGGTGCTAGGCCATTCTGTCTAGATAAGGTTTAGGACAAGAAAGAGTGGACCAGGTGAATCTTGATGTCCCTGCCATAATGATGTTTTATGATTCACAGAATGACGGCATGGTGGAGGTTGGAAGGGACCTCTGGACATCATCTAACCAACCTCATTGCTCAAGCAGGAGCACTGACAGCAGCTTGCCCAGGATCACAATGTCCAGGTGGGTTTGGATTCTCTCCATAGAAGGAGACTTTGCAACCTCTTTGGGCAGCCTGATCCAAGGCTCCAGCACCCTCATATTCAGATGGAACCTCCTGGGTTCTATTTTGTGCCCACTGACCCTTTTCTGGTTGCTAGAGATCACTGAGAAGAGTCTGGCCATATCCTCTTGTCCCCCACCCTCTAGGTATTGATAAGACCCCCTCTCAGTTCTCTCCAGGATGAACAGCCCCAGGTCTCTCAGACTTTACTCCTCAGAGAGGTGCTTCAGTCCCTGTAACCACCTTTGTAACCTCTGCTGGGCTGTCCCCAGTAGTTTTTTGTCTCTCGATCTGGAAAGCCCAAAACTGGACCCATTACTCCAGGTGCATCCTCACTGGGGCACAGTGTGATTCTGGTCTTGAGATCCGAGCACTTAGTGAGATTCTGGGAGCCTGGACTCATCCAAACGGTGATATCAATGCTGTCCTCCTCTCTAGCTTCGGAAAGCAGGGACAGAGAGTCGGTGCCCGGCAGGCAGCCCCGAGGCGAGAGCAGGGCGAGCCTGGCAGCCCCCTCGGCACGGCGGTACCATGGACAGCGCTGGGACACCACTAGCGGCCACCCGGAGAGCCCTGCTGGCTCCCGGCTGCCGTGGGCGATCCTCAGCATCTCCTCCAAGTATGACGGGCTGACTTCCCTCCCCCGCCACCCCCGCTTCGTAGCCTCAGCCTTTGAGAACTGCTCTTGCTCCAGCAGGGTGACTGCTGCAAAGCCTTTCCCATGGCTTGAGATCACAGGCTCACAGCATGTTAGGGATTGGAAGGGATCCAAAGAGATCATCCAGTCCACCCTTCCTGCCACAGCAAGACCATATAATCTAGCTCAGGTGTACGGGGTTAACCCTCCAGGGGGAGTAACCTTGAACCTGACCCCAGGTGGTCTTGACCCCTCCCCAGGGGCGGGTCTGAGCACTGCCAGGTGATGGTTAGCCCACTCCCCCTTCCTCTCTGATGATCCATAAAAGCAGGGGGACTGCCTGTTCTCTCTCTCTGCCCTCCCTGCCTCCCTGTTTACCAGCATCACCTTCCTGTTCCTGTTCATCTTTGTTTTACCACGTGGCCATCACCCACGAGGCAGACAAAGCCATCACCATCGAAATCTGGTTGTATTTACACATTTTATATTTGCTTGTCCCTTCTCTATACCTTTGTAACTTCCCTACCTCAGATACCTCTTTAATTTGTTGTTAAACTTTTCCTTTTAACTTCCAAGTTGAGTGGGATTTATTTATTTGGGTGTGCTTACCTTTTCCTCTCTCTACATCTAATTCCTTTCTTTTGGGAAAGAAGGGGGAAGAGGGAAGGGCACTCTATAAAATTGTTATTGGTTCTATCAAATATATTTGAGTCTCTGGGAATTTAAATTAGAACTGAGACGTTCAAGTCACACAGGAACACATCCAGACAGGCCTTGAAAGGCTCCAGAGAAAGAGACTCTCTGGAGGTGCTTTCAGAAAGCTGGGACATGAAATTCTGTGGAAGGAACTATTTGCTATGAGGTTGGTTAGATATTGGCAGACGTTGCCCAGAACTGTGAATGGTGCATCCCTGGAAGTTTTCAAGGTCAGGCTGGATGGGGCTTTGAGCAACATGGTCTGATAGAAGGTGTCTCTGCTTGTGGGAAGTGGGAGAGTGTATACTGGACTAGACAGTCTTCAGGTTCCTGTCCAAATCAAAGCATTCTATGCTACACATGGGGTACATGGACCTGGCCTGCATGGGGCATCATCAGTATTGTGCCGCGTGGATGCAGCAACTCACCAAGGCTGCTGGTTGGGACAAGATGAGGGCTGAGGGTTTCAAACTGGACAAAGGTAGGTTTAGATTAGATATTAGGAATCCTCCACTGTGAGGGTGGTCAATTATACCTCAATGAGGTTAAGGGCAGGCAATTGACCTTGCTGTGGTAGAAGAAAGTGTCCTGGCTCCCCCCACTCTGCTCACCAGGAGGAAGAAATGCTGAGGTGATTAGAAAAATCTCTCAGGTTTGCATGTTAAACACCTGTGATTTAATTTATAGAAAAAGAACCACCTTTGAGCCTGGGGAGGAGCAATGTAGAGCAAAGTGGCTGTAGATGCTAATCAGGCTTTGTGGAGACCACAAAAGAGCTTAAACTGCAAAAGAAAGCTAATTGCAAAACCTCAGGTGAGAAACCCACCTCCGAGCAGTGTTCTGCTGCACCTCTGATCAGGACATTGGTGCTGAGTGCAGGGAACTGAAGACATCAAAGCAGCAGTTCTGCATAACCAAGGAGCACCAAGAATTGCTGAGGAATGAGTTCAGTGATGCCATAAGCATAAGGAGCAGAAAGGGGATGCTGCCAGGTCTTTGTGTGACGCGTGTAGCTGACGAGGCTTGTGATAATTGTGATTCTGGGAGGGTTTCTGGGGTTCTCTCAACTTCAGAAGGGCAGAAGAACTGTGAGGAGTTTGCTCTGAAAGGCTGACTCTGGGCAGGCCCAGCAGAACAAGGAAAAGAGGAATGGGAAGTCCTAAAGTGGTAAGACCTTGGGTCTCCCTCGGTTGCAGTCTATACCATGTGAGAGTTGCCCATCTCTTTGCCAGCCACTCTTCTAACTTATACCAGCCCCTTGGCTGATCTCTGTTATCAGTTTCCTTTGGGTACCACCAGTTGGTTCTCCCTGGGTGCTGTTCTGTGTTAGGCAATGTTCTATCTACCACCACAGCTTTCATGGGACCCTGGGGACAGGCTTTTGACATGCCCAGACAAGCACTGCAAAAACTGTTTCTCAGTGCAAGTTTCCCACAGCAAAGAAATTCCTTACAGGGGCCACACCTGCCTCTGAACTTGTTTAACACCAGCCTACTAAATGGGTGAAGCTGATAGGGACTAGAACCCACTGGAAAACACACAGCCCAGCCCAATCTGAACATCTTTACCTGGGGCAAAACTTTCCTCTGCAGAGAAGGTGACAGATGTCAACTCCACTTCTCTGTTTCTCTCCACGTGCTCATTTTTACCTTGACACCCACAATAGGCATTGAATGGAGAAACCCAGTCCTGGCAGTGAGAAATGGACCTCTGCAAGAAGGTTGAATCAGAATTGTTCCTGATCATGGATTTCGGATGGGCCTGCAAGAGAATCTGGAGGCTGAAGCCTCACTGGGAAGTTCTTGGGTGGGTTGTGACGCTTGCATTTTCCTGGCAACAGTTACACTCTTTCTGTTCTTCATTTGGAACAAGTTTTTCCAGGTCTGGAAGTGTCCCAAGTGGGAAGAAAAAAACTTGCTTAAAGACTCATGAGAATGCTTCTGAGAGGTTTTTCAGTGTCGTTGATCCTGAGCTTGGAAACAAAATTAGGTCTCCCCCTTTTCTTTGAACCAAGATGCTGAAATTCAAGGCAATGGGCATGAAGAGAACTGATTTCAGTGATTTTGGTCAGAAATAGTTTTGTCAAAACCCAATTTTGCCCCAAATGGCATCTTGGATCAAAAACACTCATGATTGTGGCTTCAAAGTTTGAAATGGCTCCATCTGGAAAAGAAACTGTAGGTTAGTTTTTTATTGTTGTCCTCTCCAAATTAGCCTTCACCTAGTTAATTTTTAATGCCATTTTATAGGTTAAATTGTTCTGATCTTCTGTAAAGGTGGAACTAAGCTTTTATTCCAACTTGAGCCTGTGGCTTCTGTGATTTCAGAGGTTGGATTGCTTGGTTTGGGTTTGGTTTCTTGGAGTTCTGTTGACTAGGGACTGAAGAATCCATTTCTCGAGCTGCCGGTTAGAATCCAGACCTGTACTGGTCTGTTGGGTTGAGTTTTGCAATAGGTGATTAGATTTATGTGATTCTGCCCTAGTGAGGTCATATCTGGGATACTGGGCCCAGTTCTGGGCTTCCCAGTTCAGGAGAGAGTGGAAATTACTGGAGAGAGTCTGATGGAGGCTATGTAGATGCTGATGGACTTGGAGTAGCTCTGTGAGGAGGAAAGGCTGAGAGCCCTGGGGCTGTTGAGCCTAGAGAAGAGCAGCCCCAAAGGGGGTCTGATCAGTACTGATCAATAGTGAAACATGGGGGTCAAGGGAATGGGTACAGACCCTTTTCTGTGGTGCCCAGCAATAGGACAAGGGACAGTGGGTACAAACTAGGACCCATCTGAACAGGAAGAAAAATGTCTTTGCTGTGAGGTTGACAGAGCCCTGGAGCAGGTGGTTGAGTCTCCTTCTGTGGAGACATTCCAAAACCAGGTGATGCTGAACTGCCTTTATTTGTCATGCTCTGATTATTCACCTAAATAGAAGATGAGACCTTGTATGTTTCTCTCTGCCATATCTCTTGGGTCTTTTACCTCTCTTTATCTGCTTCAACCTCTCTTTGTACATTGTGATGTCAGAATTTTTGGCTGTGCTTCTTTACTTGTTCAGGATATTGAAATTTCCAGTGTAGTCCAGACTTGCCATGTTAGTGTTCTGCCCAGCACCCAGCAGGTGTAAAACCTCTGCAGTCAGAAGAGACAGGACAGTTGGATGGAGAGATCCTCTTGAGCTGTTAGACACTGGTTCCTCCAAGAACTCTACATCAGGAATGCTTAAGTTGTTGATTGTCAAGAACTGGGCAGAGAAATCAATGGAATGCTTGTTCCCTGCTTGTCCTCACTGTTATCTCTGCTGAACCATGTTCCACCATATCACTGGAGGCAGGGAATCATAGAATTGTATAATCATCCAGGTTGAAAGAGATCTCCAAGTTCATACAGTCCAACCTATCATCTAGCCTTATCCAATCAACTGGACTATGGCACTAAGTGCCTTGTCCAGTCTTTTCAGGGTAGATGGACTGGCAATGGTCCATGGTGGTCCACTGGTATAAAAGTGCAGTGGTTAGCTTCATTCTTAAGTGTGAAAGTTAACTTTGTCTCCATGAAACCCACTACAGCCAGGTGCTTTGCATCTAGCTGGGGTCTAATCTATGATGGTGTGGCAAGGAAGGCATCTGCATCATCTTGTCCTCATTTCAAAGAAGCTTTTACTCTAGCATTAAACAATGAAAAGAGGACCTGGAGATTTCATGGCCACTGGGGAAGGTGTGGATATGGCAGGGAATAGGAGAGTGCTTCACTCCTGGGCTGCATTCAACCAGCACAGCTGTGTCCATGGGACATTCCTGGCACTTGAGACTGGGGCAGTTATCTTGGTGGTTAAGTTGGGACTGCAGGATTCTTGTCTCGCTGCATGAGCTTTCCTGTGTGGTTCCTGAGCTAGTGATAGGATTTTCCATTTCCTTTTCCCTTGGTGAAATAGAGGATAGCTTCTATGCTGCTGCATCTTAGGAACAGTCTCTTTAGCTTCATTCCTGCCTGCTTAATGGTGTGCAACTGAAACTACTGCTGAGTCTGGCTGAGGGCCATATGAAACCATGTGGTTGCAGCCAGTGGAAAATGTCAGAGTGGAATCCCATGGGAACAAAAGGCAGCACCGTCTGTGAGGCTGCCTCTGTGAGGGACAAAGCGTGCAGAAATGGAAGGAGGCTCTGATTTCTGTTGGAGGCTTTTGCATGAGAGCACTTTGTTTTACAGGATGCTGAGCTCTTTGGCTGAAGGCAACACAAAGAGAGGAGACTCATGAGTGTCAGATCTGTAGCCCATGAACCTGCATGTGTGTGCAGGTTAGCATGTCACGTTTGAGGCTTGCTTAGATCCGTCTGCTCTGCTGAATCATATCAACAGGTGACTTATCTGAGTGAGATGGGAATCTTTCCTTTCCCCTTCTTGCAGCTGTATCAGGAGTGTGTCACTGGCAAAACTCCCTGCAGGTTCATGACTTAGAAAGCCCTCTGATAAATTACTGATACTGAGTACTGGTTAGAGAAAGAGGGTGGAACTGGCAAGGGCTGTTTTGGCTGCAGTTGTTACTCAATCCAGACCTCTGGAAGTCTTCAGTTAATGCTAAGAGGATCTGATACTTGAGGGAGGTTTCATTTCCATTCCCTGTGGAGCAAATGTGGTTTCACACCACACTGCCTTGGCAAAATTTGAGTCAGGTTCACCAGAGGCTTCTCTAGTGTGATTCTTTCAAAGTGGTGTCCATGGGAGCTCAGGTCATCCACACATCAAGACTATTAGGCTTTGCACCCAGGGAGGAATAAACCCCTGCACCAGTACAGGGTAGTGGTTGACCTGATAGAAAGCAGCTCTGTGGAGAAGGACCTGAGAGTCATAGAATCAACCAAGTTGGAAGAGACCTCCAAAATCATCCAGTCCAACCTATCACCCATCCCTAGCCAATCAACTAGACCATGGCACTAAGTGCCTCATCCAGTCCATTCTTGAACACCTCCAGGGATGGCAATTCCACCACCTCCCCAGGCAGCCCATTCCAATGCCAATCACTCTCTCTGGCAAGAACTTCCTCCTAACATCCAGCCTACACCTTTGCTGGCACATCTTGAGACTGTGTCCCCTTGTTCTGTTGTTGGTTGCCTGGCAGAAGAGACTGCCCCCCCCCCACCTACAATCTCCTTTAAGGTAGTTACAGACGGTCCTGGTGGACAAGTTCACTATGAGCCAGAAAACTGACAAAGAAGGCCAATGGTCCCCTGGGGTACATTGGGAAGAGTGTGGCCAGCAGGTTAAGGGAGTTTTTTCTCCGCCTCTGTTTTGTCCTAGGGAGGCCACATTCAGTTCTGGGCTCTGCAGATCAAGAGGCACAGGGAACCACAGGAGAGAGTCCAGTGGAGGCTATAAGGATGCTGGGTGGGACTGAAGCATCTCTGAGAAGGAAAGACTGAGAGCCTTGGGGCTGTTGAGCCTGAGAAGAGTAGCCCCAGAGAGGATCTGAGCAATGCCGATCAACAACTTAAGGGTGAGAGTCAAGAGGATGGGGGCAGACTCTTTCCAGTGGTGCCCTTTGGCAGGAAAAGGGACAATGGGCACAAACTAGAACTCGGGAGGTTCCATCTGAACATGAAGGAAACCTCCTTTGCTGTGAGGGTGCTGGAACCCTGGAGCAGGCTGCCCAGAGAGGTTGTGGAATCTCCTCTAGAGAGGTTCCAAAGCTGTCTGGACACCGTGATCCTGGACGAGCTGCTGTGGGTGCCTCTGCTTCACAGGGGTTTGAAGCAGATGATCTCCAGAGGTCTCTTCCAATTCTCACCACCCTGTGAATCCATGACTGTGTTCTGCTTGGAGGTCAGACATCCCCTTGCCTTTCAAGGTGGTCTTGCCTGAGGACTCTGCTGCTGGAGGATGCAGCATTAGAGGCAGTGGAACTTCTATGTTGTCCTTTCTAGTGTCAGAAAGAATCTGGCCAGATGAGAAGTCAATTTGGGAGAGTCTTGTATAGACTGGAATGTAGACACCCCCAGTGATTAAAGGCCTCAGCATAGCTGGAAAGGGTCATAGGAACCAGAGGGAGGTGTCAGTGGCAGCTGAGTTTGGACTCTGCTGAACCTGTCTGAGCTGGGTGTGTGAGCCCCTTGCTCTGTGTGTGATCTTTTGACATAACCTGGGCATCGTGTATGAGCCTGCCTTTGACCTTGGGCCTGCAGACCTCATTGCCTCAAGGAAATGCTGAGTCCATAAACTCCTCAGATTTTAGGCCAGTGGAGTTAGGATGGGACCCACCCCTCAGATGCATTAGATAGAAGAAATTAGGTGTAAGATAAAAATCTGGTGCAGCAGCTGACCTCAGACAAAAGAAAGTAAGGGGAGAGGCTCAAGGTGATGACACTCCTAGGCATTTATTCTCTCTTCTTCTTTCAATTATAGAATGTTTTGAGTTGGAAAGGCCCTTTATAGGTCATCTAGTCCAACATCTCTCCAGTCAGCAGGGACTAGAGAAGGTTGCTCAGAGCTCCAAACAACCTGACCTGGAAGGCTTCCAGAGATGGGACATCTACCACTTCCCTGAGCAACTTGGGTTGCAGTTTCACCACTCTCAGCATAAAAAAATTCTTCCTTCTCTCTAGTCTAGGTCTCCCTCTTTTAGTTTCAAATGAACACAGAATCACAGGGTGTTAGAGGTTATAAGGGA
This sequence comes from Tricholaema leucomelas, assembly GCA_013400475.1. Taxonomy (NCBI): domain Eukaryota; kingdom Metazoa; phylum Chordata; class Aves; order Piciformes; family Lybiidae; genus Tricholaema lacrymosa; species Tricholaema leucomelas. The sequence continues at coordinate 516,463 of WAAF01008939.1, forward strand.
GCCAAAGAAATCAAGTCCAACCCTCTTGCCAGAGAAGTGCCATACAATCTAGCTCAGGTCACACAGCAACACATCCAGACAGGCCTTGAAAGGCTCCAGAGAAGGAGACTCCACAACCTCTCTGGGGAGCCTGTGCCAGTGCTCTGGGACCCTTACAGGAAAGAAGTTCCTCCTTGTGTTGGGTTGGAACCTCCTGTGCTGCAGCTTCATCCATCGTTCCTTGTGCTATGCCAGGGAGCAGTGAGCAGAGCCTGTCCTCTCTCCTCACCCCCAGCCCTCAGATATAAAACATTTATTAGATCCCCTCTCAGTCTTCTCTTCTCCAGACTAAGCAGCCCCAGGTCCCTCAGCCTCTCCTCATCAGGCAGTGCTCCAGTCCCCTCATCATCCTCGTAGCCCTCCCTTGGACTCTCTCCGGTGGATCCCTATCCCTCTTCAACTGGGGAGCCCCAAATTGAAGGCAATACTCAAGATGAGGTCTCACCAGGGCAGAGATTGGGTCTCACCCCTTGCCCTGTCACACAGACCCTGCTAAAAAGTCTCTCCCTGGCTTCCTTACTACATCAAACATTATTATGGTCTGAATGATAATGTTGCTGAATTTTGTCTATGTAGTCCATGGAGGAAATGGCCTGCACTAAGTGGCAGAAATGTGTTTGGAGGAGTCCATGCAAAAGAATGCAGCTATGGAAGTGATTTTCCAGTGTGGCTTCTTGCAGGAAAAATGTTTGCTGTGGGACATCGTTTCTCAGCTGCAGTGATGCGGTGGACTGCAGGCAGAGCATCACCATGTGGGCAAAGCAAGGCAGCTGGGACGGAAACCATGAGCAGTCCAAGTTAAAGGTCAGGCTGATCCTTTTATTCTGATATTGCAACTGGGGCTTGTCCTCAAGCCTCCTTATTCCAGACTTTGCTGAGCTATTGAGCTATAGGGGAAGCAAAGATATTCCTTTGCCTGTGTGCATGTTGAAGCCTTCACCTTCACCACCTTGCAAATACCAACATCTTTAGAAGATCTTTCAAAATTGCCCCAGAAGAGTCATTACTTTAGGGCTAGTGATGAGGTCACTTCTCTTCCTTAAGCTCATCCAGCTGATTGCCTTCAGAGGTGCTTCTCTCTTCATTTTGAGGCAGTGAATAACAACAGAACCACACAACCCAGGCTTCCTTCCAGCTGCGGCACGGCAGAGAGCGGTTCAGTGTGCCAAGAAGATTCTTCTCGCTGCTGTGATCCTTTTCTTCTTGCATCTGTGTTGAAACCCCCAGCAGACAGGTAAACTTTATGAGTGTCTTTCAGCAAAGGAAGAGAGTCAAGACCTACACCCTGCCATAAATCTTTTCTGCATTGGTTGAGGAAGACCAAACAACACCAGATTTGCAAGTCGCAGTGAATGATGTAGGTGTAACCAGACTCCTCTAAGCAAGTGCAAGCAAATTGAGAGGTTGGCTGAGGGTCAGGTAGGAGGCAGTCAGCTGAAGTTCTTTGCTGGTGGCCAGTACTACTGGGCCTCTGTAGTTTTATGCCTGGGAAGAACAAGAGGTTCCACCTTAACACAAGGGGGAACTTCTTGACTGTAAAGGTCACAAAACACTGGCACAGGCTCCTCAGAGAGGTCTCCTTCTCTGGAGACTTTCAAGGCCTGTCTGGATGTATTCCTGTGTGACCTGAGCTAGATTGTATGGCCCTGCTCTGGCAGGGGGGTTGGACTGGATGATCTCTTTGGGTCCCTTCCAACCCCTGACATCCTGTGAGCCTGTGAACATGCCTCCCTGTCTCAAAATGTTGCTGAGCAGGAAAAGTTTAGGGGTGGGAAGCAGTTCTGTGGAGAAGGACCTGAACCTCCTGGTGGACAGCAAGTTCACCATAGCCTACAATTTGCTTTTCTCACTAAGAAGGTAAGTGTTCTCCTGGAGTGTACTGAAGGGAGTGTGACCAGCATACCAAGGTAAGTTCTGCTCTGCCCTGCTGAGGCTATGTTTGCAGTTCTGAGTCCACTTTTGGGCACCTCAATTCAAGAGGAACTACTGGAGAGAGTCTGGTGGAGGCTATGCAGATGGTGAAGGGCCTGGAGCATCTGTATGAGGAGGAGAGGCTGAGAGCCCTGGGACTGAGCCTGGAGAAGAGCAGCCCCAGAGGGGATCTGAGCAACACTCAGCAAGAGCTAAAGGGCAAGTGTCAGGAGGATGGGGTCAGACTCTTTTCAGTGCTTCCCAGTGACAGGACAAGGGGCAATAGGCTCAAACTAGAACCCAGGAGGTTCCATCTGAACATGAAGAAAGACTTTGCTGTGAGGCTGCTTGGAGAGGTTGTGGAGTCTCCTTCTCTGGAGAGATTTCAAACCCCTGGGGAGATTCCAAACTGCCTGGACACTGCCATCCTGGGCAGCCTGCTGTGGTTGACCCTGCTTTGGCAGGGGAGTTGGACTAGATGATCTCCAGAGGTCCCTTCAAATCCCATTCCTGCTGGGATTCTGTGAAAAACATGTCTGAAACATTTGTTTTTCTTTTCAGTGGTGCACAGCTGGAATTATGTAGCCTACATAGCTGTGCCCTGCCACCACTGTGGCATCCATGCAGAGAGCAAATGAATAAGACAGAGATGTGCTTGGTGTTCCAGCAGCGTAGAGAAACTAAAGAGGACACAAAGGCCAGATCCTCAGCCAGAGTAAACTGGAGCTGTACTGATTTATGGCAGCAGAGAAAATGGACCAAAGGGATCCCAGTTTCATTTGTTGCCACAGGAGAAGGGTGGAGGAGGTCAGCTCAGGCTCTCTGCAGACTGGTGCTTATGACACCAGGGGCATGACCTCCTGGAGCCAATGGTGCCTGCAAGTCTGCCCACAGACAGCGGCAGGGATGCGCCAACACTTGCTGCAGTATTCTGCTCTGCCTCCATCTGCTGCACTGGACACAGGAGCTATTGCTCTGGAGTCTGGCCCTCTGCTCCACAGCATCAACCCAAATGCTCTTTGGGGCTGGAAGCAGCTGTGACAGTGAAGGTGTGTGAGGAGCAGGAGTGTAGGTACAGAAGAGGTGTACAGTGGCAGAGGACCCATTGCTAAGGCAGGATGTACCCTAGGTGCTGATGAGGATGGCAGGGGAAGGGAGCTTAGCCCATCTGCCTGGGAGATTTGCCCCTGCCACTTGCACTGAGGTAGAGAGAAATGGATTCAAACTGTGATTCCCTGAATGTGGTTTTCTGTTTGCTGTTGATGTCACTGTGCTGATGTTGGGACAATCTTTGGTATCAATACAGGTTGGGAAATGATGGGATGGAGAGCAGCCTGTCAGAGAAGGACTTGTGGGTGCTGATGGGGGAAAAGGAGCTGGCACTGAGTGCTCACAGCCCAGACCCTGTTCTGTCCTGGTCTAATCCCCAGCAGTGTGGGCAGCAGGTGAAGTGAGGGGTTTCTGCCCCACCCCTGCAGTGCTGGGGCCAGCTCTGGAGTCTTCACAGTAGAGGCACAGACCTCTTGGAGCGGGGCAAGAGGAGGCCACAACAATGATGTGAGGGCTGCCTGAAAAAGCTGAGGTTGTTCAGCCTGGAGAAGAGAGGGTTCTGAGGAGATTTTCTTGTGGCCTTCAAGTATTTGAAGGGGTCAGTCAGAAAGCTGGGGGGACAGATGTCTACCAGGATCTGTTGTGATAGGACAAGGGGAAATGGTTTCAAAGCCAAAGAGGGAGGTTTAGATTAGAGAAAATGAAGAGATTTTTTTATGTTGAGGGTGGCAAGACTCTGGCCTGATTTGCCCAGGTAAGTGATAGATGCCCAGGTAAGTGATAGGTGCCCTGGAACCCTCCCAGGTCAGGTTATCTGGGGCTCTGAGTAACCTGCTCTAAGTGCACACTGTCTCTGCTGGCTGCTGAGAGGCTGGACTGGATGAGCTTTAAAGGTTCCTTCCAACTCAACCTATTGCATGATTTGGACAAGGTAGGTCTGGTTTGATTACAAAGAATCATAGAATGGTTTAGGTTGGAAGGGACCTCAAAGCTCAGCCAGTTCCAACCCCCTGCCATAGGCAGAAACACCTCCCACTAGAACAGCTCACTCAAGGCCTCATCCAACCTGGCCTTGAACACCTCCAGGGGGGTTGTGGAGCACAGAAGCACCGAATGTGATCAAACCCCCCTGGGCAATCTGTGCCAGTGTCTCACCACCCTCACTGGAAAGAAGCAGCAGCAGAATGGTGGGCAGGTGAAGGACCAGCTGCAGGTGGCATTTGAGCTAAACAAAGCAATTCAACTTTTACTTTTTCCTCCCATAAAGGGGAAGAGCAGCTGAGAAGAGGCAGGAATGTGACTCCCTGTTCCTGTTCCTTAATGAGCCTGGGGGCGGAGGTTTGACAACCTGGCTGGCAGTCGTGTCCCTGCACTGACAGCGCTTTGCACTTCACACCTTTTACCTGGGGGATCTCAGGGCCCTGTATAAACATCCACTCAGCTCCTGGCACTGCAGGGCTGCATTGTTCTTTTGATCTAGCAGAAGAGAGAGGGCAGGGCGATTTGGAGCAGGGAGATTAGAAAACAGAGATTAAAAAAAGAAATAAAATCACAGCATGCTTTTGGTTGGGCTACAGAGGTGGCTGCTCAGGAGAGAGCAAGCCTGGAGATGTTGCCCAGGGAGGAGGTTGAGGTCCCTGCCCTGGAGATGTTCAAAGTGAGGCTCAAGAACTTAGGAAGAAGTTTTTTGACCTGAGGGCGGTGAGACCCTGGAATGGGTTGCCCAGGGAGGTGGTGGAAGCCTCATCCCTGGAAGGTGTCCAGAGAAGGGCTACAACGATGATCAGAGGGCTGGAGCTGCTCTGCTGTGAGGAGAGACTGAGGGAGTTGGGGCTGTTCAGTCTGGAGAGGGAAAGGCTCCCAGGTGACCTTATTGTAGCCTTTCAGTATCTTAAGGGGGCTACAAGGAAGCTGGGGAGGGACTTTTTATGCTGTCAGGTGGTGATAGGACTGAGGGGAATGGAACAAAGCTAGAAATGGGTAGATTCAGACTGGGTGTTAGGAAGAAGTTGTTCAGCATGAGGGTGGTGAGAGCCTGGAATGGGTTGGCCAGGGAGGTGATGGCAGCCTCATGCCTGGAGGTGGTTAAGAGCAGGCTGGATGAGGCTCTGGCCAGCCTGCTCTAGTGTGAGGTGTCCCTGGCCATGACAGGGGGATTGGAACTGGATGATCCTCGTGGTCCCTTCCAACCCTGACTGATTCTATGATGAGGCTCTGGGCAGCCTGATCTAATTGAGGATATTCCTGCTGACTGTGGGGTGGTTGGACTGGACAACCTTTGGAGGTCCCTTCTGGCCCTGACCATTCTATGATTCTCGGTACCAGACCTTGCTCAAATCCATGGCCTTCCAGCAATGATCATCCTTGATCTTTCCCACTGAAAGCAGCCTGCCACAGTAGCGTGGCTCTGGTGACATTCTGGGGCTAGGCCTCTTATCTTTCTCACAGTCTTTTATGTCTGTCCCTAAGGCACACTGTGTCATCTGCATGGCAGGAAGGCTCCCTGAAACAAGACCATGGATATTGGCTGATGCTTGCCACCCTGATCCTCACCCTCTTGCTCCAGAAGAGGCAATAACAAGAGCTCCTTTCTTGTGAGTTCTCAGACCTGATTTTGGTTACCCTCCTAGAGGGCTGTTGCATCTCCTACAGTGCTCAAGGGACAAATCAACTGAGGAGCATCAAGGTACCAACCTTTTGGCCCCTCATTTACACCAAGGGTGTGAAGGCAGCAGAGCAGGTTTGGCCAGGGCAGAACCAGCAGCAGGCGGGTATGCAAATGGCAGTGGCACAACAAAGTCCTGCTGGCGCCTGGTACATGAGTCTCTATCACACACATGGTGGCTTGGCTGCCTGGCGTGGTGTGCCCAAGGCCTTGTGCAACTTGAGGGGACTAGGAGGAATGGAAGGACTAGAAAGGACTGTGGGGGAATGGAACAAAGCTGGAAATGGGTAGATTCAGAGTGGATGTTAGGAAGAAGTTGTTCAGCATAAGGGTGGTGAGAGCCTGGAATGGGTTGCCCAGGGAGGTGGTGGAAGCCTCATCTCTGGAGGTGTTTAGGGGCAGGCTGGGTGAGGCTCTGGACAGCCTGATCTAGTGTGAGGTGTCCCTGCCCATGGCAGGGGAGTTGGAACTAGAGGATCCTTGTGGTCCCTTCCAACCCTGACTGATTCTATGATTCCATAATGTCCATCTGGATTTGGATTCTCTGCAGAGAAAGAGACTCTACAACCTCTCTGGGCAGCCTGCTCCGGGGCTCCAGCACCTTCCGAGCAAGGTTTTTCCTCATGTTCATATAGAATCTCCTGGGTTCTAGTTTGTGTCCATTGCCCCTTGCTGATCCTGGCTGATCCTTGTGATCCCTTCCAACCCTGACTGATTTCAAAATTCCATGACTTGGAGAGGGTGAACCCAAAGTTTCAATATGGACTTCAGCTTTGGGTTTGGATCCTCTAAGGCCACCAAAGTAGATTTCCCACTGGTTATGCTTGTGCACACCTGTGTCATAAACCCAATGGATTCAAACTGGAAATGTGCCAGGCTGACTGATCCTGCAGACCTTCCAGACTGAACAAGTGTTCTCAGAGATGCCTGGTGGAAAGATTTGATGACCTTTAAAGATGCCTTCCAACCCAAAGCATTCTATGATTCCATGAACATTAGGAAAAACCTTTTCATGGAGAGAGTGGTCAGGGACTGGAATGAGCTGCCCAGGGAGGTGGTGGAGTCACCCAGCCTGGGTGTGTTTAAGGGTCTTTTGGATGTGTTGCTTAGGGCTATGGTTGTAGCTGAATCTTGTAGAGTAGGGTTCTAGGTTGGACTTGGTGATCCTGAGAGGCTTTTCCAACCTGGATGTTTCTGTGGTTCTGCAAAATCTGCCTCTTCTGTGCTACCAGGGTGCCCAGACACGCAGAAATGCCAGCAGCTGGAGCCCAGACATCTTTTCTGGCAGCCAATCCTCCCACTTGCATCTTGGCTGGGGTACTGCTGGTAGCTCAGTCTATGAAAGGGGCCAGGAGTGATGGATGCTACTTTGCAGAGACACCAAGGTGGAGTTTGAGGACCACATGGAAATGGAGACTTTTTAGCCAAGGACTTCATGACAGCCACTCTGGTATTATTTCCACAGGCTACCTAAGTGCTTTGTTGAGCAACTTTCCAGGTGCTGTGCTAGTGGTATGTTCTTGCTTTCAGGTTGCTAAAGGCTAAGCCAACCACAGTGGAAATGCTACTGCTGCCTTTCATTTCTTTGCAGTGAGCAGCCAGTGGCTGGGTGAAGCCCTTCAAAAGGCTCCCAGGAGCTCAGACCAAACTGGCTCTGCCTTGTTCTGCAGAGGCAGCAGCAAGAAAAAAAAAACACCTCCTTTTTGTCAGGTTTCAACACATTTCTTATCATCCTTGGGAAGCTCATTAACCACTTTTTTTTTTTTTTTAATGAAAGATTATATTGGATGAATCTCTGACTAATTTTTTTGGTTACTGTAGCTGAGTAATAAATAGTCTGTGTGCTTATCTCAGTGACAGATGGCTTCTGTGTTGTAATAGATGGTATCTCTGGTTTATGCTAGAGCTCTCCTGTCCCTGGAGGCATTCTTTAGAAAAAGGAGAAAAAAAAAAAAAGGAAAGAAAAAAAAAAAAGGAAAGGTGTTTATCTCAATGAGTTTGTAATCCCTGCCTTGAAAAAAAACCCAACAACCCAGGCTAACCCAAATCTGAATAGTAATTTATGACTCCAGGTTCATCCTGCTTTGTGACAGAGCCAAGGCTGTGAGAGGAGGAATGAAGATATTGGTGCTGCTTCCCTCACAAAACCGCCTGCTGCTTTTAGCCTCTTGCTTCACTGCCTGCTGCAGCCTCTTCTGGGATGTCTGTCACTGTGTTTGCTGCTTCAGCACTGCAGGTTTGTGGTAGTTTGAGGGATCTTAGGGTTCCTTTTAACAAAACCATAGGGACAGAGGCCTGTCTCAGGAGGTGTTGGTCTGTACTTTTGAGAGGAGCTGCATTAAGTTGACTCTGTCTACAGGAGAGTGGTATGTGCCCTGTGTGGATTTGACCTGTGATTGACTGACTGCAAGGACATGTGGAAAAAGGATGAGGGGCAATGATGTTCAACTAGAGCAGGGTGGATTTAGATTGGATAGTAGGAGGAAATTCTTTAGTATGAAGGCAGTGAGACACTCAGAATCAACCGGGTTGGAAGAGACCTCCAAGATCATCCAGTCCCCCAGCCCTATCCAATCAACTAGACCATGGCTCTAAGTGCCTCAAACAGGTTGCTCAGAGAAGTTGTAGATGGCTCATCCCTGGAAGTGTTAAAAAGCAGGCTGGATGAGGCTTTGAACAACCTGGTCTAGTGGGAGATGTCCCAGCCCATAGGGATGACATTTGAGGTCCTTTCCAGCTCAAGCCATTCTATGATTTACTGGGGCTTCGGTGCTGTTGGGTCATACTTGAAAAGCCTTCCCTGGGATGCACAATAGGCTGAGAGGTGCTGGCTTCTGCCTGCAGTAGACTAACAGTGGAGACTTAGGGAAGCCCAGAACTGGACCCAGTGCTCCAGATATGAACTCACTAGGGTGGAGTAGAGGGAGAGGAAGACCTGCCCTGATCTGCTGGCCACTGTTGTCTTAATACACCCATTTCATGCCTTCCCAGCCCTCCACTGAGAGAAGGGATAGAGCTGTTAATTCACCTGTAGCACCACTGTCATAGTGATGGGTTGGAAGGAACTGCAAGGATCATCTAGTTTCATCTATCATCTGTAGCAGGGGTTAAAAGCTTCTTTTGAGGAAATCAACTTTTGAGAAGCCAAATTTGGTTTTCTTCTCACACCTTCCTCTCCTATGCATGGAGGGTGGGGACCCAAATTCTGCAAACAATGAATGATCTGAAAGATTTAAGCAATGTACTGCAGCAGATAGTTGTAAGGAGGCTTGTGAAGAGTAACCTATCTTCACAGAATCATAGAATCACAGAATGTCAGGGGCAGGAAAAGACCTCAGAGGCTCATCCAGTCTAATCCCCTTGCCAGAGCAGGATCTCCTATACTAGATCACACAGGAACACTGCCAGGGCAGCCTTGAATATCTCCAGAGAGGGAAACTCCACAACCTCCCTGGGTAGCCTGTTCCAGTGCTCTGTCACCCTTGCAGGGAAAAATATCCTGCTCATGTCTGAATGAAAATTTCTATGCCTCAGCTTCCACCCATTGCTCCTTGTACTGTCACTGGGCACCCCCCAGCAGAGCCTGGCTCCAGCCTCCTGGTGCTCCATCTTCTTCCCACTTACGTAGAGTGGTCTCCTGTAACTGTGTATTTGGAGATTGACCCTAAACTCCCAAACTGAAGAGTGAGACCAGCATCAGAGGAAATCTGTCTCTTCCAGGTAAGTCCTGTGGTGCAGACACACAGGCAATGTTCCAGACTAAGCTTAGTTTGCATGCGTGGCTTGGAAGGTGCAGGACACATCTAGATTGTGAAAGAAGCAGTCCCTAAGTTCCAGGTAGACATCATTACAAACTGCCCTGAAGCATGAGGGTTTCTGACTCTAATTCAGGAAAGCTCTGAGCCTGTGCCTATTTTTAAACATTTCTTTAATTCCTCTTCACACATCTGGAAGAACAAATTTAACACATTGAATAATTAACTGAGGGCTCACTGCACTAAGTTGGCAAGAAACCTCTGGGCTAAAAATAAGCCACTGAGAATTGGGACTAAATGGGTGAAAATCAGGATGTGTTCTCTGACAGCTCATAAAGAGAGGAGGAGGGAAGAGAATCTGACAAACAGTTCACACTGAATAACTCAACCCACATTGTTTGCTCTGTGCACAAGGGACCGGACTTGCAAGGGTCTGAAATCTTTAGCTTGCTACTGAACTGAGCCAAAACTAAATCATGAAATTCAAGGAAATGTACAACTAGGCTTTGGTAGAGGTGGCTTGAATGATTTAAGATGTCTCTCTAGCTCTAAACGGCACATTTATTACAGTGAAACACTGAAACGGGCTGTCCAGGGAAGCCCTGGAGTCACCATTTGTGGAGTCCCCATCCTTGAAGGGGTCTCAGAACTGTGTAGATGTGATGCTGAGGGACATGGCTTAATGGTGACCTGTCAGTGACGGGACTTGATTTTAAAATCCAAGTTGGCGAAGCCCCTCAGAATCACTAAGTCCAACCTAGAACCCTACTCTGCAAGATTCACCTTGTGCCACATCCAAACCACCCTTAAACACATCCAGGGTTGGTGACTCCATCATCTCCCTGGGCAGCTCATTCCAGCCCCTGACCACTCATGCAAAACTTTTCCTTAATGTCCATTCTTTACCTCCCCACTCTCAGATTGAAGCCATTCCCCCTAGTTCTGTCTCAAATTACCTGAGAGCAGAGCCCAGCAGCAGCCTCTCCACAATGTCCCTTCAGGTCCCTTTAATGTTCCCTTTAAGGTCTCTTCCAAGCACAATGATTCTATAATTTCTAACATGAACAAATACTTATTTATATCTTTAGACAGGATGGAAGCTGCAGCTTTTGCTGGTGTGAATTAGCTCTGGGGGAAGCTTGCTGAATGGTGAGTTAACCCAGTTCTGCCAAAAGCTAGGATTGGTGTTGTGATGGACAGCAAACTGTGTGCAGTTCTGGAGCTCCCAAATCAAGAAGGACATGGAACTGTTGAAGCCAGTCCAGAGGAGGCCACAAAGGTGCTCAAAGTGCAGCAGCAGCTCTGCTAGGAGGACGGGCTGGGACAGTTGGGGCTCTGCAGCCTGGAGAAGAGAAGGCTTGGAGTGGCCTTCTGAAGTGGGCTACAGAAGGGCTGGGGAGAGACTATTTGCAAGGTCTTGTAATGACAGGATGAGGAGGAATGGGTTTAAAGTGGCAGAGGGGAGATGGAAACTGGACGTTAGGAAGAAGTTGTTTGCAGTGAGGGTGGTGAGACACTGGCACAGGTTGCCCAGGGAGGTTGTAGATCACAGAATCTCCCTGGAGGTGTTTGAGGCCAAGTTGGATGAGGCTTTGAGTGACTTGTTCTGGTGGGAGGTGTCCCTGTCTATGGTGCAGGGTTGGAACTGGATCCACCAGTGGGATCCTCCAGCCAATGATAGGAGCTGCTGTGGTTGTGTGGCCAGGTGACCTCAAACTTCTGGGCTGTTTTCTGTGTGAGTTTGTTTTATCAATGGAGATTCTGCCTTTTTTTAATCTTCTTTTTTGGTTTTGTTTTTTTTTGTTGTTTGTTTGGTTTGGTTTTTTTGTTTGGTTGGTTTAGGGTTTTTTGGGTTTTGTGGTTAGTTTTTGGTTTTGCTTTGGTTTTTTTTGTGTGGGTGGGGGTTTTTTTGTTTGTTTGTTTTGGGTTTTTTTAGGTAGCTTTAGAAATGCACCTTCCTGATAACGAGGAAACAATTTCCAATGTGTTCTCAGAGCCATGGCTGCCTGGGGAGCTGTTAGCTTGCAGGATGGGAGAGAGCAGCTGTTGAACTCTGCACATCAACCCCACACAACAGGTTAGGGCAGGAAGTGAAGAAGAATCCAATTGAAACCTTCAGGGGAATTTAGGGAGACAGAACATAATTAACTCGAATTAGATTTTGGCCAGGATAGCAGGGCTCTGCTGTTGTGAAATGCACATCTGGGATCTTGGACATTCAGGAGGCAGCTCATCAGCTGGTGTAAATGAGCCTGGCTCTCTTATCCTCAGTGGGTGAAAATTGGTCTCCTTGGAAGGAGTACAATGGAGGGAGTTTGGCTTGCACCACACTACAGAAGTTGGCCCAGGAGGTCAGGAAAGCAGCTTCCCACTGCTTATCTGTCTAGTTCCTCTCTGGCGCCGGTCCTTTTAAAATAGTAATACCAAAATGAATATATATAGAGGCAGCTAATGGATTTGGGGGTGGGAAAGTATCCCTGTAAACAACAAAGGGAACTGAAACCCTCCCAGTGGCCCGGGTTTCCTCAGTATTTTTCCTGAACGGGGACAGTTTCTTCCTCCAAGTTTGTGCTGTGCCTGCTGCCTTTTTGATGTAAAAGGGGTCAGAGGTAGTAAGGGAGGAGATGGGTACAAGGGACACCTTGCTGGGGGGCTGGTTTGGTTTTGAAGGTCTTGGTGTTCTGCTGTGCAGTGAAAACCAGGGAGAACTTCTTTCCTATGGTGACACATTCACAATAAGCACCACCCCCAGAAATAAACCCTTGTGGGCTCATGGGTCTGCTGCCTATCCACACCTTGCTGTCGCTCCGTCCTGGGCAGTTGTCCCTTCCTTGTCCAGCATGGGTCAGGGTTTTGCTGAGAAGAAGGGCTTGAACAGCACCAAAAAGTCAGCGAACCATAGAAACCAGGAGTGGGAGGGAAGTGCAGAGGTCATGCAGTCCACCTCCTTGGCCCAAGGCAGGATGAGCTTTACCTACGTCATTCCAGACAGATAATGTCTAAATTGTTCCTGAAACCCTCTAGTGATGGCTATTTTATCCCCTTTCTGGCAATCTATTCCAGTACTTCTCTTTCCTTATCTGTGTTTTCCCTCATCTCACATCAGTGTCTCTTGCTGAAATTTAAATTCAAGGCTCCTTGTCCTAACCACCAAAGGCCCAGTGATTAGATTATCCTCTTCCTCACAGGAGCAGATTCTCATCTCTCTCCCATTGCCTTTCCTATGTCAACCCTCCCTGTTCCTGCATTTTTCCCATGCTGTCCACACCTGCTGGGATAATATTCTGGATTTTCTTAAATTGGTCCTCATCCTCCTGGAAATCTCCCAGAACACTTTAAAGTTCTACCAGAGTGGACTCCAGGGTTCAGGTTGCTTCATCTGCAGGGTGCACTCCCACATGCATCTCTCTGTGGCACATTGACATGTCATAGCCATGTGTGGGGGCAGATATCACTGTCTCCTGCTTACTTCAGAGAATACCAGGACAGGGCAGGTTGGAAGTGACCTCTGGAGATCACTGGAGTCCAACCCCTGCTAGAGTAAGGTCACCAAGAGCAGGCTGATAAGGATCTTAAGCGGGGTACGAGAAAGCTGGGGACTGGGGCGGGGGGAATGGAACAAAGCTGGAAATGGGCAGATTCAGACTGGGTGTTAGGAAGAAGTTGTTCAGCATGAGGGTGGTGAGAGCCTGGAATGGGTTGCCCAGGGAGGTGGTGGAAGCCTCATTCCTGGAGGTGTTTAAAGCCAGGCTGGATGAGGCTCTGGACAGCCTGATCTAGTGTGAGGTGTCCCTGCCCAAGGCAGGGGGGGTGGAACTAGAGGATCTTTGTGGTCCCTTCCAACCCTGACTGATTCTATGATTCCATAATGTCCATCTGGATTTGGATTCTCTGCAGAGAAAGAGACTCTACAACCTCTCTGGGCAGCCTGCTCCAGGGCTCCAGCACCTTCAGAGCAAGGTTTTTCCTCATGTTCATATAGAACCTCCTGGGTTCTAGTTTGTGTCCATTTCCCCTTGCTGTATCACTGAACACCACTGAGACAAGATTGCTCTGTCCTCTTGCCCCCAATCCTTTATCTACTGGTCAACATTGATCATCTCCCCTCTCAGGCTGCTCTTCTCTAAGCTAGACAGCCCCAGGGCTCTCAGCCTTTCCTTCTCGGAGAAATACTCCAGTCCCTTCACCATCCTAGCTTTGATTGGATTCTCTCCAGCAGTTCCTTGTCTTCTTGAACTGGGGAGCCCAGCCCTCTGGCTGTTCAGCATCTGCCGCCTCATTTTTTCATGTCCTCCTCTCTCTCCGTCCATCCCTCCTGCCCAAGGGCAGCGTCCCAGGATGCATCCTCACTCCCTGCTTCCTTCAGACCCGCTGTTCCAGTTTGTTTTGGGGAGGGCTATCATTGAGCTGCTTTTTGGGATGAGCCACAAGGGTAATTTTGGGAGGCTAAAGGAGCCCCATGAGGCTAAGATAAACATCAGTTTAACTCATCCAGGGTGTGGGTGGGAGGAGGTCCAGGGCTCCTGCCTTAATCTCTTCATGTTGGCCCTTGTGAGTCAGACATTACCTCTGCTTGGAGGTCACATTAGGCCTGAATTTAAATCTTGGCTGGACTGGGGGCTTGCAAGGGTGTCGAAGGCAGCAGCTTTGGGTACTGGACATCAGCCAGCAATCTCTAACCTACCTGTGGATCAGGGCCTCCAATGCTTTCTCCCATATATCCTGCTCAAGAGAAGGTAAACAGGCAGCAACCACCATGGCCTAGACTGAAAACCCCATTCCAGAAATATCACCATCCCAGTCCTGCTCTTGTTGTTAGGAAGAGTTGGAGGTGGCAGTTTTGCCTCCTGTACCAAAGTCCCTCTTTAGCTCACATAGATTTGTCAAGGGATGTGTGGCCAAGAAAAAAGCCCATTAAAAAAGTGTCACATCAGTTTAATTGCGTTGACTTCAGGCTATGTCTTGCATGGAGTGTCACAACCTTTCTCTGCCCAAATCCACTGGATAAAAACCAGCCTGGATATCTGATTCCGAAGAGTTGTGGTGAATGGACTTCAATGCAGTTGCTGGCTGATAACAAGCATTATTCTCCAGGGCTAAATATCAGAGGCTGTTGTCTTCAATGTTTTCATCCTTGGCTGGCCAGGCCATCAAGGGTACCCTTGGGAAGCTTGCAGCTGGCACAAAGTCCCACGCTTAGGGACATGCTTCAGCATTAGACTTGATAGTGTTAGGTTAGTGGTTGGACTTGATGATCATAAAGGACTTTTCCATCCTAAATGATTCTATGATTTTGGGTGTGCCTCTCTGCTGGAGGGCAGGGAGGTTCTACAGAGGGATCTGGACTGGCTGGATCAATGGGCTGAGGCTGATGGGACAAGGTTCAACCAGGTCAAGTTCTGGGCCCTGCAGTTGGGTCACAACAACCCCAGGAGTACTCCAGGCTTAGGGAAGAGTGGTTGGAAAGCAGCCCAGTAGAAAATGACCTGGGGTTGTTGGTCAACAGCAGCTGAATATGAGCCAGCAGTGTGCCCAGGTGGCCAAGAAGGCCAACAGCATCCTGGCTTGGATCAGCAGAACCAGGGCAGTGGTTGCCACTCCGTGGGCACTGGTGAGGCTACACCTTGAATACCAGGGTCAGTTTTGGGCCCTTCACACCAAGAAGGACACTGAGGTGCTGGACTGTGTCTAAAAAGCAATGAAGCTGTTGAAGGGTCCAGAGCACACAAGTCTTGTTAAGTACTGTTAGGAGTGGCTGAGGGAACTGCAGTTGTTTGCCCTGGAGGCTAAGGGGAGACCTTCTCACTCTCTACAACTCTGTGAAAGGAGGTTGGAGTCAGGTGGAAGGATCAGTCTCTTCTCCCAAAGAATGAGTGCTGGGACAATGAGGCAGCCTAGAACTGCAGCAAGAAAAGTGTAGGTTGGATGAGAGGGATTGTTTCTTGACCCAAACCCTTGTCAAGCCCTGGCCCATGCTGCCTGGGGCAGCAGTGGAGTCCCCATCCCTGTAGATGTAGTGCTGGGGGATGTGGTCTAGTAGTAAGCTGGCAGTGCTGGGTTAAAGATTGGACTTGATCTTAGATCATTTTCCAACCAAAATGATTCTGTGATTTTTGGCTCTGGATTTCTTCTCCTGAAGCAATGACTCTGGTGTTTCTGGGGTGATACTGGAGCAAGCACTGTCCCTGGATGAGATGCAAAGCACTTGGCCACTGCTGTAATCACTCAGAGTCCCCAGTGGTGATTTTGCAAGAGTCAGTGTGTTATCCCTGGCTCGATTCTGGCTTTGCTAATCCTGTTGAAGCCCAGGAGGAGGGGGAAAAAAAGGGGAAAAAGAAACCCCAATTCAAAACAACAACCCCCAAGCCACTCCTTCCCCAATTTCAATTGGACCTACGAGGGCCTTTCAAAGATGTTGCACAGGGATGATTCCTTTTTTGTTGCTGCTGTTGTTTTTAGGAGTAGCTAAGATAAAGATCCCAAGTAGAATCATAAAATCATAGAATGGTTTGACCTCAAAACTCATCCAGTTCCAACCCTGCACCATAGACAGGGACACCTCCCACCAGAACAGGTTGCTCAAAGCCTCCACTAACATGTCCTTCAACACCTCCAGGGAGATTCTGTGATCCACAACCTCCCTGGGCAACCTGTGCCAGTGTCTCACCCCCTCACTGCAAACAGCTTCTTCCTAACATCCAGTTTCCATCTCCCCTCTGACACTTCAAACCCATTACCCCTTGTCCTGTCATTACAAGACCTTGCAATAGTCCCTCCCCAGCCTTCCTGTAGCCCCCTTTAGATCCCGGAAGGCCACTCCAAGGGCTCCTCAAAGCCTTCTCTTCTCCAGGCTGCAGAGCCCCAACTGTCCCAGCCTGTCCTCCTAGCAGAGCTGCTGCAGCCCTCTGAGCATCTTTGTGGCCTCCTCTGGACTGGCTTCAACAGTTCCATGTCCTTCTTGATTTGGGAGCTCCAGAACTGCACACTGTGCTCCAGGTGAGGTCTGAGGAGAGCGGAGCAAAGGGGCAGAAGCCTCTCCCTTGCCCTGCTGCCCACACTGCTCTTGCTGCAGCTCAGCACACTGTTGCTGTCTGGGCTGCACTCACTATTCCTGTTCAGGCGTTCTGCAGCGTTCTGTGGTACCTCTGCTGCTGTGTGTGTGTGTGTGAGGAGGATTGATAGCCTGGTGCTGTGCTGAGGTTCTGGTTCTGCACGTGTGTGCACCCTCGCCTATGTACACAGTTGTTTGTAATGTGCTCTGGGATCAAAGGAGCTACATAAATGTGAGTTATTAACAATCATAATTATTGGATGTTGAAAATTGTTGCTGGGTATTTTGCCACTGGAAGAAAAAAAAAAAAAGAAAAGAGGAGGGCTGAAGCACTTTCAACTCCTGCCCAGGAATATTATGTTCATTTATAAAACAATATTAATGAGTTGCCTAAAGGAGCCTGTAATTTGGGTTGTTGCTGTGGATATTATCTTGCCATTAAATAGTTCAAAAACTCAAAGGGGAGCGTTTTCAGAAGCAGGAGGGTAATAACAGTTTATAATACCTGACATTCACGTTGCACTTTTCATTCCTATAGATCATAAATCATTTTGCAGACCATAAATAGAGTGGGGGGGGGAGGGGAGGTGGGAGGAGAGGGGATGGGATGGGGAGAGGTGCTCATCTCCCGTTGAAACACGGTCATCTCTGGGGTGGAATGCAGCAGCTCCTCCGTGCCAGTGGTGTTAAGCAACAGCTTGTTTAGGAGGTGAAGTCATCCCATCACAGGCGTTAGGGCTGGGAAAAAACTCATTAAGTAATTTACTCCATCCCTCTACCCCTACGTGCTTGTTCCTCTGTCCTGTGCTTTGTCCAGACTAGTTTGAAACATCCCAGGGGAGGTAAGGAACATCTCCAAACGAAACTGCAAAAGCAAGCAGGAGTAGACAGAGGAGCTGAAGCCCAGCCAGGGCAGCACAGTAACGTTCCTCTTGCAAAAAAAATACCACAGCATCTCCAGTGCCTGCTGTGTGGGGTTTTACCAGGGCAGCACAGGGCTGGGTCACCAGCCTGAGCAGACCTCGGAAGGAGCAACTTTGCCTGTGTGCTGTGTCCAGCTGTGAAGTCCTCAGTAAAGGAGAGACATGAACTTGTTGGAGCAGGGCCAGAGGAGACCACAAAAAATGCTCCGGGGGCTGGAGCTCCTCTACTGTGAGGACAGGCTGAGAGGATTGGGGTTGTTCAGGCTGGAGAAGAGAAGGCTTCGGAGGGACCTCCTTGTGGCCTTTCAGTACTTAAAGGGGCCTGTAATAGAGGCAGGGACAGACTTCAGCAGAGTGTGTTGTGGCAGGACAAAGGGAGGTGGTTTGAAACTTGCAGAATGAAATTTGTACTGGACAGAAGGAAGAGAAGTTCTCATGATGAGAGCAATGAAGCACTGGCCTGGGTTGCCCAGGAAGGTGCTAGGTGCCTCATCTTTGGTAACGTTCCAGGTCAGATTGGTTAGGGCTCTGGGCGATCTGCTCAAGTTGCAGATGTCTCTGCTGACTACAGGGGCTTTGGACTAGGTGACCTTGAAAGTTCCCTTCCAACCCTAACCTTTCGGTGATTCTATGTCTCTGTATGGCTGCCAGCATGAGCCTTAGCTCCTGCCTGTCACTCTTGCTGCAAGTCTGCTCTTCAGATACCAAGCAGATGCTGGTCTCTCCCCATCATCTAACAGCTGTAGCTGCAGTGATTGCAGAGCACTGTGACTCCAAGTACCGCTGGCTGCAGAGGGCTGGGGCTGTGTGTGCAGCTCAGCAGAGTTTGGAATTAGCATTGTCCGAGCAAGGTCATTTCAGGTCACGGACGAAGGGCTAGCATTTGAGCTCTGTGGTGAGAGTAGAAGGGCTCACCACACAGGAAGCTGTGGATGCACTGCTGTTTGAATCATTTAAACCAGGGCTGGAAAAGTAGGTTCAAGAATAGAAAACTGTCCAGGGTTGCTTTGTGTGGCTGAGCCATCCTGAGCCGCTTCCAGAGCCATGCACCCATTAAACCCAGGCTGCATCCTGTGAAGACGCTGCCTGTGGAAACCACTGGCTGGTGCTGGGGGGATGGGAAAGGGCTTTTTTACCAAGCCTCTGCTTTTGTGTGGGTTCCTCGCTCTCTTGTGCCTCTGGGGTAGCATGCAGGGCTGAGTGCACTGTGTTAGCTACCGCAAGAGGTTGCTGCTCATTTCCTGTCCTTAGCTCCAAATTCACCCAAGTGAAAACCCACCCAGGCCCCTTGCTGCACAACTTCTCATGTTCTCCTTGAGCCTTCTCTTACAGAATTACACAATCACAGAGTGTTAGAGGCTCAAAGGGGACCTCTGGAGATCATCTAGACTAAGCCTTCTGCAGAGGAAGGGTCACCTACAGCAGGTTGCCCAGGATCAGGATGTTCAGGCAGGGTTGGAATCTCTTTAGAGAGGATTTCACATCTCTGGGCAACTTGCTCTAGGGCTCCAGCACTCACATAGCAAAGAAATTTCCCCTTCAATTCAGAGAACCTCCTCTGTTCCAGTTTGTTCCTGGTGTCTGTTGTACTCATGGCTGTGCACCATTGAAAAGAGTCTGCCCCCATCCTCTAGATCTTCACCCCTTAGTGCTGAGAATGACAGAATGATAGGAGTTGGAAGGGAGCTTGAAAGACCATCTAGTCCAGCTTCCCTGCCAGAGCAGTGTCACCTGGGAGACCCTCTCCCAGTCTGCTTTTCTCCATGTTGAATCCCCCCAGGTCTTTCAGCCTTTTCTTTTTTTCAGTGACAGAAATGCTCCAGTCCATGCAGCATTTTTTCAGGCTTCCCTGGACTCTCTGGACAGTTCCCTGTCTCTCTAAACTCTTCCCTGGCTTCACAGCCTTTTACTCCTTTCTTACTCAAGGAAGCCTCAATTGATAGTTGTTTTTTTTAACCCAGGTAAGGCTGGACAGAGGATGAATAAGCTCCTGAGGCTCCGTCTTTGTGAACCGAGCCCTAGGGTGACCCTTGGCCAATATGGGAACAAACTCCAGTGTCCAAGGGGGGTAGGAAAGAGTCATCTGGCAAATAGCAGTTGTTTGGCAACGTTGCCTTGCCTGGCTGCTAGACACACCTTCTTGTTCCAGGATCGACCTTCCTGCCTGGGGATATTTAACACACAATGGCTGGCACAACTGAACTTTAATTTTCCAGACAATTATGGCCAAGCGGCATTCACCGCATTCCTTTCATGCTCCTTTGATCTTGGGTGAGTTCACAGCGCGTAATGATAGGACACAGACCAGGCTAACATCCTCACCCTTTGGAACCAGCACCCTCTGCCACAGCCATTTACTTCTCCCATATATAATGTGCATAACACACATATATATATATATATTTATATATGTGTGTCTTTCCCCCACACACAGAAGATGGAGTTGTTTTGAGCTGGGCTCTTAATTAAAGCACCCTTGTTAATTGTATTAGGGGACACTCCTTAAGCACTTAGAAGTTGGAGAGCAAGGACTCTCCCTCCTCTGGCTGCTGCTCCCTTAAAATGAAGTCCTGGGAGACGTTAAGCAGGATTGTTTGAGTATTGGGGATTTTCTCTTGAGGTTGTGTGCCACTATTGGAAACATTTTCTATGCCCAGGGAGGTGGTGGAGTTGCTGTCTCTGGAGGTCTTCAAGGAAAGACTGGATGTCTGGCACTTAGTGCCATGGTCTAGTTGACTGGATAAGGCTGGGTGATAGGCTGGACTGAATGATTCTATTCTATGAAGCACTTAGTACCATGGTCAAAGCTAATGCTGTGTTGTCTTCTCCTGCAAGCAGCCAGAGAGCAGATCTCCATTGGCTTTTATTCTGTCCATCGGTCCAAGGTCCTGAGGCAGAACTTGGGAGCTTAAGATGATGTGTTGTGGTATCCGTGCCTCTCTTGGAAGCAAAGAGAGCTTCCTGGTGGTGAGAACCAACAAATCATTCCACTTCTGGGAAACAGCCTACTGCAGACAGAGGAAACGAGCTGGAGCCAAGGCAAGTTGCATTATGAGGTGTCTGGGAGCTTATAAAAACTACCTTAGATTGGCTATCTAAACAACTCAGTGATTGTCATCTCCTACCTTTGCCTTACTCCTCTGAGGCAGGGAAGTGTGAGTCCCACTTCAGAGAAACCTGAGTCACAGAGGAGTAAAGTGACTTACCCCAGGTCATGGGCTCACAATGGCTCCCAGGATGACGAAGACAGGATAGTGACATCCTGAGCCCCGGTGGTGCTGCAACCTCTCCTTCTTCACTGCTTTCTTTTTGACCCTAATCTGACCCACAAGATCACATAGCTGGGGGAGGGGGGAAGTTGATCTCTTCTGCCAGGCACCCAGTGGCAGAACAAGAGGACACAGCCTCAAGCTGTGCCAGGGCAGGTTCAGCCTGGATGTTAGGAAGAAGCTCTTCACAGAAATAGTGATTGGCATTGGAATGGGCTGCCCGGGGAGGTGTTGGAGTCACCATCCTTGCAGGTGTTTAAAAAGAGGCTGGCTGAGGCACTTAGCTCCATAGTTTAGTTAGTTAGAAGGGTTAGGTGGTAGGTTGGACTCAATGATCTTGGAGGTCTTTTCCAACCTGCTTAATTCTGTGATTCTGCTGAACATCTCCATTTGCCTTGCTTGTGCAAGCCCATAGCCAGCCCACACAGGCAATTTTGCATACAGCTCTCACCCCCAGACCCTTCTGACAGCCCAAAGTGAAGTGAAAGGAGCCTGCTTTGAGGAGCGCAGGCCACAGCTGTGCTGCCTGACCCTCTCTGTAGGATGAATCCCTCAAAGAACACGATAATGGTCTTGCTATCACCTAGATCTTACACAGCTGCTAGAGCTTTCATTCAGGCTCATGTCTCACTTGGGCTTAAAGCCACTGCCTCCTCCTCCTCCTAGAAGCACACTGTTATCAGCTGTATTGATTTAAATCCTCCTCCTGCCTCTGCAACTGATACATGCCACAGAAGAGCAGAGGAAAAAACTGAGAAATGAAAGAGAAGAAATTCACAGCAGAGCTATAGGACATCCCTGGAAGCTGAATTAAGCGTAACCTCAGGTGTCCTGCTTTCTGGGTGAGTGAAACAACCCCTGGTACTCAGCTGGAAGGTGTGATGTTTCCTCCTCTCTCCCACAAAGTGTTGTGAGTGCTGGGAATCAGGGAAAAAGCCCCAGGTTTGGGCTGAAAAGGGCCTTTAGTCTCATGTAGGATGTCCTGAGGATCACAGAATAAAAACCTCTTAGGGAGGTATAGACTGGATATTAGGAGGAAGTTCTTGCTGGAGAGAGTGATTGGCGTTGGAATGGGCTGCCCAGGGAGGTGGGGGAGAAATGACTGAATGGGGCACTCAGTGCCATGGTCTGGTTGATTGGATAGGGCTGGGTGATAGATTGGACTGGATGATCTCTTCCAACCTTGTTGATTCTATGATCATCTAATTAAACCCCCCTGCTAAAGCAGGGTCACCCACTGCAGCTTGCCCAGGATCACAATATCTTTGTGTGTTTGGGATGTCTCCAGAGAAGGAGACTCAACACTTCTCTGGGCACCCTACTCCAGTACTCTGTTACCCTCAAAAACACACCCATTAACCTTAGGCAGGTTCTCTCTGTCCACCATGTAGGTATTTGGCTTTGAATATAGCCCCATCCTCATACTGAATGGCAGGAGCATTGCAGCTTCATACTGTGCTAGGTTAACCTTTTGATCTTTGAGAGGACTGGGATAAATCATGTTTAAAGTGGAAGTTATGTCTTGTTTCTGGCTCTTTCTATCCTGTTTCTGTCAAATGTTACATCAGGAAAGGAACTCCCTTCTTGTCTGTAGAGGAAGGAAAGCCTTTGGTGTGATGTGGTGGCTCTAAACCAGTATTAGGTTAAATAAAGTAATTAATAAAATCAATATTATTTACAGCATGCAGTTATAGACATGTCCAAGGGAAAAAAAGATGACCTGGGGACAGAAAATGATGCTATTTAGTTTAGAGGAAAGAAATGACACTGCTTTTTTGGTGTCTGCAAGGAGGAAGGGTCTAAGTTGGTCTCTGTAGTAGGCAGAAGAAGTCTCAGCAAGAAAGATTTAGATTAGGAAAACAGAAAAAGGGAACAACTGCAATGGTGAGGATGATGAAGGGCAAAGATCAGCTGTCAGAAGAGGTGACGGTAGGGTCAGTCTCCAAGGGCTTGGAGTGCAGGTTTAATGCACATCTGGTAGTAAAGGTTTTGTTCCTCCTGCTCTGGGGCAGGTAGATAAGCCTCAAGAGTCTGGATGATAGCTGACTGGGAGCTCTAAGGAGAACAGGTTACTGGGAGGCACGAGAGGCTGCCTCTTGGTTTCTCAGGTCACTGAGATCACTCCCAGGGCCTGGAGCGTTCAGCCGAGACACTCCACAGCCTCTGTGTGCTTGTTTCCTCTCACTGTACCTGCTGGCAAGCAGATGGAGACTAAGAACTTTAATCTTTGGTCACCCTAGGAGATGCTTGGATCTTCTTGAGGAGGAGGCTCCTAAATAAGGGAAGATCTCATTCCCTTGGGGAGCTGCACTATAACTTGCTGGGTTTAGTGATGAACTGTGCTCTGTAGAGATGTCTACAAGAGAATTAAAGCTCTGCTGGATCCTTGTGAATCAGTGAGGGTTGCAGCATGGCACACAGGTCTTTAGCAGGGGCAAGCTGTCAAGAGAAGCCTCCCAGTTCAGCTGTTCTGATGGGGCTTCTACAATCCAACCTGAGAACTGAAGTCAGATTTAAGTTAAACTTTAAATCATAGAATGGTTTAGGTTGGAAGGGACCAACCTAGAATAGGTCACTCAAGGCCTCATCCAACTTGGCCTTGAACATGTCCTTGGGCAACCTGTGCCAGTGTTTCACCACCCTCACTGCAAAGAATGTCTTCCTAACATCTAGTTCAAATTTGCACCTAGAAGTGAGCAGGTAACCAGGAAAGCAGTGCTGGGACCTCTCTGCCCTCCTCGGGCAATGCCAGGGCTGGGTGGTGGTCAGCGGGTGCTTGCTTTTGTGCCTGATCTCAAAGCCTCACTTAATTATCTCTGATCTCAACTCCCCAGCACAGAGCCTGGAGTATGGTGGCTGGGCAGGGGGCATCTGAGGACTTGCAGCTGCAGAGGTAGGAAGGCAGGGGCTTGGCTACAGAGATGTCTCCATCTCCTCTCCTGCTCATTCCTCATGCTGGGCAGAAAAGCACAGTGCAGGGCACATCCCCGAGACTAGTGGGAAATGAAAACTGATTGCC
Organism: Tricholaema leucomelas; assembly: GCA_013400475.1. Classification (NCBI taxonomy): domain Eukaryota; kingdom Metazoa; phylum Chordata; class Aves; order Piciformes; family Lybiidae; genus Tricholaema lacrymosa; species Tricholaema leucomelas. The sequence goes on from WAAF01008939.1 coordinate 540,145, forward strand.
AGGTGGTTGGAAAATTCCCTCTTTGGGCTTCCAAATGCAATCATGGGCTGGGTGGACAGGTTATTTTATTAAACCCTGACACGCACTCTTCTCCCCACCCCCATTACCCCAGCCACCTACCTGCCTATCAGAGGTGTGTCTTCTCCCAGAGGAGCAGCAGGCTGGGGAAGAAAGGCTTTCTGCAGCACAGGCACACTGTGGCTGCTCTCTGGCTCAAACCTGTGACGTGCTCAAACCCTGGGATTGTACTCAGGCCAACTTCCCAGGACAGCCTGTGGTCAAAGATCCCCTCGCATTTTTGGGTTTCTCCTTGTCTTGCATGTTAAGTGAATGGCCTGGAGAAATTCCAGGCTGGGTAATTACCTTCTGCCTACTTGAAATTCTCTCCTGCACTTTCTCCAAGGGGAATTACTTCTGGCTTCTGTTGCTGGTGAGGAGCAGAAACCACAGTCTGCTTCAGAATGGACAGAGCAAGGGGAAATCGCAGCAAGGTGAGCCTAAGGCATGCCAGTGGCCCCCTAGCCCTGGGTGCTTCTCATCTTGAGTGGTATTTCACAGCCCAGCTGTGAAGCTCCTTCACAAAGACCGTCAGGCTCTCAGGGCTCAGCTCCAGTGAACTCAGCAGATGCTGTTCCCTCCTGGTGGCTGCAGCTGGCCGTCAGGGCTGACGCTCAGCTCATCTCATACCATACCATCAGGAAGGCTGGAAAAGACCTACAAGATCATCAAGTCCAGCTGCTAACCCAGCACTGCCAGGTCACTGCTAAACCACGTCCCTCAGCACCACATCTACACGTTGTTTGAACACTTCCAGGGACAGTGACTCCACTGCTTCCTTGAGAACCCTGTCTCAGGGCTTAACTACTCTTTAAGGGAAGAAAATGTTCCTTATGTCCAACTTAAACTTCCCCTGGTGCAACTTGAGGCTGTTTCCTCTTGTCTCGTCGCTTGCTACATGGGAGAAAAAACTAACACCTACCTGGCTCCAGTTTCCTTCCAGGGACTTGCAGAGAGCAGTGAGGTCTGCCCTCAGCCTCCTCTTCTTCAGACTGGACAACTCCAGCTCCCTCAGCTGCTTCTCCTCAGCCCTGTTCTCCAAGTCCTTTGCCAGCTTTGATGCCCATCTCTGGACCTGCTCCAGCACCTCAATGTCCTTGTAGTGAGAGTCTCAAACCTGAACCCAGTACTCATCAGTGCTGAGTACAGGTAGATGAGCACTCAGCTCTGCAGTTATTTGCTAGAGTGTCTCCTACATACAAAGCAGAGGTAGTTCAGTGAAGCTGTTAGAGATGCAGGTGATCTATAGGAGCAAGAGGTCTCTTTGTGCTCATAAGTCTTGTGTTCAGTTGGATTTCTTCTCCCTGGGTTCCTTACCTACCACTTCTTCGCTGCTCTTGTCTCTGGTGAGCATTCGTCTGTGTGTAACCTCATTTCTTCCTGAACTGGGAGTCATGAATGCAGCTCCTTAATGCTGAAGGTTCATCTCTTCAGCCTCCACTAGAACCTTTTTCATCTGTCTTGTTCTCTCATTGCAGGTTTGGAGCTACTGGAGAGACTCCAGCCCTTCTGATTAGAAGTTCACCCAGGAGCTTCTGAAAGATGGACACGCTTAAGGACGTGCCCAGTCTCCAAACCTCTCTGCAAATACCAACCTGAGTGCTCCAAAGCCTCCTCTCTACCCTTCCATCTTTGTACCTTTCACAAACCCTAAGACTTATCGTGCCTGGTGTGAGACGTCTGATGGTGTTCAGAAGGACCCTCAGGGTAGGTGTCCCTATGTAAGTGGTTATTTGTGCATTGTGGACCTTCACTCCCATTGCAGCTGGTGGTGTCTAGTCACCGTAGCCAGTGCAGTGTGACCTGCTTGCCTCCGGCTGCCACTGCAGGAGAAGAGTTTGTTTTTCATTTGCCAGTCCCTCGTGGATGTCTCAGAAACCCCAGAGTGTCTGGAAAGTTGCTAAGAGCACATGTGGACAGGTTGAACTGAACGGCCTTGTTTCTGGCTCTTCCTGTCCTGTTTTTTATCAAATACTGCATCAGGAAAGGAACTCCCTTCTTGTCTGTAGAGGAAGGGAAGCCTTTGGTGTGATGTGGTGGCCCTAAACCAGTATTAGGTTAAATAAAGTAATCAATAAAACCGATATTATGTACAGTGTGCAGTTATTGACATGTCCAGGGGGAAAAAAAGATGACCTGGGGATAGATGATGATGCTATTTACTTTAGAGAAGTGACACTGCTTTTAAAGATGTAAAGGCTGGCTGCAAGGAGGAAGGACCTAAGTTGGTCTCTGTATCTGTAGTGGGTGGAAGAAGTCAGTGAGGAAGACTGAGATTAGGAAAATGGAAAAAGGGAACAACTGCAGTGGTGAGGACGATGAAGGACAAGGATCATCTGTTTGAGGAGGGGGTGCTAGGGCCAGCCTCCGAGGGCTTGGAGTACTCAGAAACCCCAGTGTGTCTGGAAAGTCACTAAGAGCACATGTGGACACACTGAACTGAGCAGTAAATGACACCAGAAGTCCATAGCTGTTGCTTATGATTTTATTGAGGCTGAATTTAGGCTGAGCAAGCTGCAAGTGTGAGAGCTAGGGCAAGGCTGGCTTGGCTTCCACCCTGGCATTCTCACAGCCTGTGACACATCTGCTCTCTGGTAGCTCATCTGATCTCTTTCTGAACCCCTGTGTTCTTTCAGGACAATGAGTTCGAGTCATGCACTACAATAAAAGTAATTCGTTTTGTTTCAGAGTTGCTGACAGAAAGACTGGGGAATGTGCTGGGTTGAACTCAATGCTCTTCAAGGTCTCTTCCAGCCAGGAGGATTCTGTGATGACAAGTCGCTCTCAGTCACCTTCTCCAGGGCAATCGTGAGTGTGTTCATTCTTCTCTTCCATTCCCCTTCTTTCTGCCTGGGATTTGCTTTCTTCTCACCCCAGTGCTATCCAGACTTTTGGTCACCCCATCACCTTTTTTCCCTTTCTGCCTACTCTTTCTGAATGAGTAGACTAGAAGTGCACACTGTAACCAAGCCAGAGGATCCCTGTGAATTGCACATTGTCTTGGGGGAGCTTGGGGGGCTTTTTTTCCTAATATACCAGATTAATTTCCTCATGTTCCCTGCTAACAGTGCTGCTGTAGCCCTCACCATGAAGGTAGGTCTGTAGAGAGAGGCGATGCACCATTCATTAGGTCAGCTCATGCAGATGTGCGTGCACACAGACACATCCTCACACCCTCCTTATAAACCTTGCCTTGCTAAAATTCCCAACACTTGATTTGCTTCTTCTGACCACCACTCCCTCAAGACCTGTCTGCACCCATACCTGGCAGCCCTCATAGGGCAGGGCGGACAGTACCTGCCCCCACAGGCTCAGCTTGTCTGGATGCCTGAGCAGCCCTTCCCTATCCCCCAAGATTTCTGAGCTCCTGCTAGTATCTTTCTGCTCTCTCATCCAAGATGTGATGCCCTCACCCTTAAAGAAAACCTTCAGACTCTGCTCAGGGTCATGAGGACCCAAGGAGAGACTCAAAGAGAAAAGGATGGTGCAGTCCACACCTCCAAAGCTCTGTCCTAAAACACAGGGCACTGCTTACCAAAAGCATCTGATTTGTCCTGGCGAAACATCACCTGTGGCAGAGATCTTTTGCTCCTCCTGTTGTACGGGCAAGGAGCCTCCTCCCCCTACACAGCCCTCACCTGGCGTCTTGCACTGACCTGCAGAGGCCAGCCAAAAGACCAAGCTGCAGAGGTTTGGTTCATGGATCACCTCTGGATATGCTGAAACAGGGCACTTGGTGGTTACCATAACACTAAGTCTGTCCTGGTGTGGGTTGGAGACCGTGGACAAGACTAGCATTGTTTAACAAAGTTTTCCTCCACGGCTTTGCCCAGGAGCCCTCTGTATTAATTCACCTCCTGCAGGCCAGATTTAACCTTAGGAAGCAATCAGTAGGTCCCTGCTTACTGTGAAGGCTATCTCAAAAAACATGGCTGGGATTGTGCTTCTCAGGTGCTGACAGAGCATGGAAGAACCACCATGAAACACTTCTTCCTCCAGAGGAGAAGCCTACTGTCTCCAGGAGCTGCTCCAAGCCCTCTGAGGGGTCTCGCCTGGACCTTCTCATTTTGCTTGTGGTGTTAGCATTGGTGTGCTGAGCATGTCTGAGCTGGCTTTGGAGCTGACACCAGACAAGTCCTTTCTCAGGTGAGTGTTGGGCTCAATCTCCTCTGATTCTGAGAAAGTCTGCAGCTTCACCCCTCGAAGGCACACTAATGTGAGTGAGTTGTGGGCAGCAAATTCTTTCTCTTTTTTCCTGGCATGTGAACTTCTGCAAGAGTGAATCTTGTAGATAAGAGAAGTTTGGGGTTGAAGTCACTGTGTGTGTTGGGGGTGTCACACAGTATCACAGTATCACCAAGGTTGGAAGAGACCTCACAGATCATCAAGTCCAACCCTTTACCACAGAGCTCAAGGCTAGACCATGGCACCAAGTGCCACGTCCAA